>AWOL01S0038413.1:6400-28094 GCA_000715115.1 Nicotiana otophora
TATATATACCAACTATTTATAATTTAAGAAAGTGGCTAATTAGATTAATTCTTCTATCACAAGTATTTCCCACTTAATAGCCAGTTTATCCCCAACCTCATTCTCCCATGTTCAGTTGAGGTGAAACTCAGTGCATACTGCAATTTCAAAGTAGAAGCCAAACTGCATTGAGCATTATGTACTTAAAAAACCTCTTCTCAAGCACATTGTACAATCTCAAACTGAATTTAATACAAAGAGAATTAGAGTCAGATTACTAAAGTAAGAGCCTAAGTTCCTGTAATCTACCAACTTTGTTGTTGTACTACTATTTAATTTAGTTCATAATTGTAATTGTTCAATTGGAAAGTAAAACACTAAAAAATCCTAGCAGTTAGGCACCACATAAGCACTTTATAACAACATTTTGACAAGATTTCCTAGCAGCAAGTTCAAATTAGACTCTTGGGACCAAAGCTTACAGTACACACCTATTGAAGGATACATGTCCCTTTGAGGAATGATGTAACGACATGACTTGTTATTTTAAGAATTAACGCCCCATTATTGATTTAAGGTCTCGAGTAGCTTTGCAATATGTATTATGACCCGCGGGTGTGGTCGAGTTTGATTTTCGGAAAATTCGGAATTTAATTAAAAGAACAATTCTTATTTAGAAGCTTAAATGGAAAGAGTTGACCGGAGAGTAATTTTGAGCAAACGACCCCGGAATAAAATTTTGATGATGTCAATAGCTTCGTATGATGATTTCTGACTTAGGCTTATGTTCGAATTTGGATTTGAAAGTCCGTAGGATAATTCGACGCATTTTGGCGAAAGTTGAAAAATAGAAGATTTTTGAAAAACTCCTATTGAAGGGAGAATTTTGATAACGAGGTCGGATTTCGATTCTGAAGATGGAAATAGCTCCATTACGTCAATTATGACTTGTGTGCAAAATTTGAAGTCATTCCGGATTGATTTGATACGTTTCGGCGCAAAATATAGAAGTTGGAAGATTTGAAAACTTATAATTCGATTCGATGCGCGATTCATAATTTCGGCATTGTTTGACTTGGTTAGAAGCCTCGACTAAGTTCGTATTGTATGTTGTGACATGTTGGTATAATTAGTTGAGGTCTCGGGGGCCTCGGACGAGTTTTGGATGGTTAAACGGATCAAAATTAGACATGAAGAAACTGTTGGAAATCTGCCACTGTTGTCATCGCAGATGCGTTGAAATTGATCGCAGATGCGCAATCGCAGATGCGAGATTGAAGTCGTAGAAGCGAAAGGAAAAGGCATGAGCAGCGGTCGCAGGTGCGAAAACTATCCCGCACCTGCGTGATCGCAGAAGCGGGCAGAGAAGGCGCAAAAGCGGAAGGGCATCGCAGGTGCGCGTGAGGCATCGCAGAAGCGATTCCCGCAGAAGAGGGAAAGCTTCCGCAAATGCGATGGTCGACTGGGCAGTGCACTTCCGCAGAAGCGAGTTTTTACTCGCAAAAGCAAGCTCGTAGGTACGACTAAAATGTCTGCAGGTGCGAAACTGGGCAGAAACATAGGGATTGAACTTGGTCATTTTTGGCATTTCGTTTTGGAATTTTTGGAGCTCGGATTTGGGCGATTCTGGAGGGATTCTTCACAAGCCTGGTTGGGGTAAGTATTCTATATCCTAAAATGATTATATTTTATGAATCTATGATTATATTCATCGTTTAATTCGGATTTAAATGGAAGAAATCAAGATTTTTACAAAATCTTCCAAAAATAAAAATTTAAGATTTGGAGGTCGACTTGTTATTGGAATTCGATAAAATTGGTATGGTTGAACTCGTATCGGAATAGGTGTTCGTATTTCATAAAGATTATATTGGGTTCCAAGGGGCGGGCCCTGCGTTGAGTTTTGTTGACTTTTTAGAACAAATTTTTAAGTCGACGCATTATTATCCGAAATTATTTTCGATGAATTTTAATGAAGTTATACAATTAATTTGGATTGATTTGAGCTGTCCGGAGGTCAATTCAAGCATTAAGGCTATTTTGGAATATCGGCCTAACTTCAAAAAGGTAAGTGTCTTGCTTAACCTCGAATGGGGAAATTACCCCTTAGGCATCGAGTCTTATGTGCCATTTGTGAAATGTGAAAAGCCGTGTACGCGAGATGACGAGTACGTACTCGGGCTTATATGTGCATTTTTTATTGAATTAAAGTCTTAGGCATTATTGCGTAGTAAATTGGGTAATTATGGATAATTATTAAATCATCTGTTTGCCATGCCTAAATCCTTGTTGTTGAATTTATTTTTATATGACAATTTGATTTGATTGTTACTTGAAATATTTATGAAAATTCATGAGAATTGTTGGTTTAATATTTCTTGGAAATTAATTTCAATACTAATTTTCTCTATACAAATAGTTAATTAAAGGAACTTAAGAAGAGGTGTTAATATAATTATCTAAATCTGAATTAATTAAGAAGTGACCTATGTTGATTAGTTTTCTATCTCTATTGATTATTTTTTAGGCTTTATATATACATTATGTGGGCCTTGGACTATTGATTGTGAAATTAATTAATTTTTTTATATCCTTGGAATTTATNGTTTTCTATCTCTATTGATTATTGTTGAGGCTTTATATATACATTGTGTGGGCCTTGGACTATTGGTTGTGAAATTAATTAATTTTTTTATATCCTTGAAATTTGTTGTGGCCATTGGACAAACTGTAATGTGAATTGATTTTGATATGTTGCCGTGATAATTTGTCGTGTAAATTGTTGTGTTGTGTGAGTTATTATTTTGAGGAGATAAGGGTGTCATTGCACCATTGATATTATGTGGGTATAAGGGTGGCATTTCACTATTGTGTTTGTTGGAATATTGTCTGGGCGGAACGATAAGGGCGGCTATAGGAGTGATAAGGGTGGCAATAGGAGCGATAAGGATGGCTATTGATATTGTCTGGGCGGAGCGATAAGGGTGGATATAGGAGCGCTAAGGGCGGCTATAGGATCGATAAGGGTGGCAATAGGAGCGATAAGGGTGGCTATTGTCAGGGACGATATGTGATGATGTGGAGTTGTGGTGTTGGTGATTTTCATGTGATATTGTGATTTTCTTGTGATTATTTTTATACCTTGTGCAAATTATCTTGTTGTTGGTAAATTGATAACAATCTAATTTATGTTAAAATTGGGAGTTTGTGGCTATTGCCAGACGGATTATAAAATGAAATGAGGGCACGAGGTGCCGGAGAAATAATATGATTTAATGATGGGTACGAAGTGCCATGAAAATATGAAAATGGGTTGAGACCTGTGTTTACGAAAAATATAAAAGTGGGCTGAGACCTGTATAATTTATGATTTTGAAATGAGGTGTCACATGGTAACTTTTTAATTTGAAAGAATTATATGCAGAATATTTATTTGGGGGGATTTTTATTTATAAATTATTATATGAAAGAATTATATTTGAAAGATAATTATTTGAGAAAAACTATATTGAAAGAGAGTTATTTGAAAGAATTATATGTGAAGGATATTTATTTAAAAAACTTGAATTAATTATGCGTACATGTATTTATTAATTATTGATTAATATTTATGGTATTCTTGTTGTCTTGCTGTGCATATCACTAATTATTTTATTCTGCCCTTATTGTTATCTGTTTCCTATTATTTTGTATATTATATTGCACAGGCTATTAGACTAGTGAGTGTCTTGACTGTATCTCGCCTCTACTCCACTGAGGTTAGTCTTGAAAGAATTATATGCAGAATTATATGCAAAATTCGTGAGAATTGTTGGTTTAATATTTCTTGAAAATTAATTTCAATATAATTTTTTCCTATGCAATTGATTAATTAAAGGAACTTAAGAAGATGTGTTAATATAATTATCTAAATCTGAATTAATGAAGGAGTGACCTATGTTGATTATTTTTCTATCTCTGTTGATTGTTTTTGAGGTTTTATATATACATTGTGTGGCCTTGCGCTATTGGTTGTGAAATTAATTGATTTTGTTATATCCTTGAAATTTGTTGTGGCTATTGGGCAAACTGTAATGTGAATTGATTTTGTTATATTGCCATGATAATTTACCGTGTAAATTGTTGTGTTGTGTGAGTTATTATTTTGAGGAGATAAGGATGGCATTTCACCGTTGATGGTATGTGGGTATAAGGGTGACATTTCAATATTGTTGTGTTTGTCGGAATATTGTCTGGGCGGAGAGATAAGGGCGGATATAGGAGTGATAAGGGTGGCAATAAGAGCGATAAGGGTGGCTATAGATATTGTCTGGGCGGAGCGATAAGGGTGGCTATAGGAGCGCTAAGGGTGGCTATAGGAGCGATAAGGGTGGCAATAGGAGCGATAATGGTGGCTATTGTCAGGGATGATATGTGATGATGTGAAGTTGTGGTGTTGGTGATTTTCATGTGATATTGTGATTTTCTTGTGATTATTTTTATACCTTGTGCAAATTGTCTTATTGTTGGTAAATTGATAATAATCTGATTTATGTTGAAATTGGGAGCCTGTGGCTATTGCCAGGCGGAATATAAAATGAAATAAGGGCACGAGGTGCCGAGGAAATAATATGATTTAATGATGAGCACGAAGTGCCATGAAAATATGAAAGTGGGCTGAGACCCGTATAATTTATGATTTTGAAATGAGGTGTCACATGGTGACTTTCTAATTTGAAAGAATTATATGCAAAATATTTATTTGGAGAGATTTTTATTTATAAATTATTATATGAAAGAATTATATTTTAAAGATAATTATTTGAGAAAAACTATATTGAAAGAGAGTTATTTGTAAGAATTATATGTGAAGGATATTTATTTGAAAAACCTGAATTAATTGTGCGTACATATATTTATTAATTGTTGAGTAATATTTATGGTATTCTTGTTGTCTTGTTGTGCATATCACTGGTTGTTTTATTCTGCCCTTATTGTTATCTGTTTCCTATTATTTTGTATATTATATTGCACATGCTATTAGACTAGTGAGTGTCTTGACTGTACCTCGTCTCTACTCCACTGAGGTTAGTCTTGATACTTACTTGGTACCGACTGTGGTGTACTCATACTACACTTCTGTACATATTTGTGCAGAGCCGGATATTTGTAACGACCCAGCCGTTCGTTTTGAGTATTATAATCTCGTTTTCCCATTTACTGCTCAAATTGTGAATTATAGTTGTTATTTGGCTTGTCGAGGTAATTGGTTTAGGTCCGGTGAGGTTTTGAAATAATTTGGAGCACGTAGTTCCAAGGTTTAGAATTTAAATTGAAAAGATTGACCGGATGTTGATTTATGTGTAACGACCCCGGAGAAATTTCGCTAAGGAAATTAAGGTTTGGTACTGCCGAGGTAGATCAATTAGTACAAAGATTATAGAAATTTCTCGCGGCTTGGACGTTTTGGGTTGAACAATGCACCGATATGTAAAGGAAAGTTTTTTCAGAAAAAGGTCATTTCTGCGACCACTATGCGGTTGCAGAATCACTCTGCGGACCGTATAATGGTCGCAAAGTGGATCAGTAGAGGGGCAAGATTTGAGAAATATCTGAGGTGCACTATGCGACCGCAGACCTGTTTTGTGGTACATAATGCGACCGCAGAACAAGTATGTGGACCGCATAATGACCGCAAACCGGGTCAGTAATGCCCAGCTTTGGAGGCCAAATTATGCGGCCGGTATGCGGACCGCATACCTGTTATGCGATCGCATAACTGCGTCGGAGCTTCCATTCTTTCTAATTTTTGACCCGACCCAACTTCGATTTATAGCCCTTGAAGCTCATTTTTGAGCCAAAATCGAATATTTTAGAGAGAGGTGAGAGCACTTTAGAGAGATAAAGTAAAAACTTAGTCATTTATCCATCAATTCTTGTTCAAGGTTTGAAGATTTCACAAGGATCTTGCTAGGTCTTCAAAGAGGTAAGAATATCTTTCCTCAATTCTTCAATTTCGGGTTTGGAGTAAAAATGAGTGATTTATAGTATGATTCCTGGGCGTAAGAGTATTATGTATACATACCTGGAAATATTGTTAAGTTCAAATGGGTAAGGATTAGGTTGAAAATGATAGCAATCTTCATAGGCTTTAATTGAAGATTTGAGGTTCGAGTTGGTGTCAGATTTTGGTGAAATTTATATGGTTGGACTCGTGGTTAGATGAGCATTCATATTCAGTAACTTTTGTCGGGTTCCGATATGTGGCCCCCACGAGCGATTTTTGAGTTAATTTTGGATTTTATTGGAAAACTTAGTTTCTCCTTATGGAATTAATTACAATAATGGGTATTGACTGAATCGAATTAATTGTGGCTAGATACAAGGCTTTCGGAGACCAATTCTCATGAAAAGGGCATAACGGAGTAAAGAATTATACGGTTTGAGGTAAGTAACAGTTTTAAATCTGGTCCTGAGGGTTTGAAACTCCGGATTTTTGTATCATGTGATTATTTTAGAGGTGACGCACATGCTAGATGACGGGCGTGTGGGCGTGCACCGAGGAGATTGTGACTTGGTCCGTCCCGTGAAAACTGTAAAGTTGCATAACCTGTTGATAATTATGTGTTCTCTAATTGTTGTGGAAATTTGACAATAAGTCAGGTTAGAAACCATGTTTAGGCTATATGTTGGTATTGTTGGGACCCACAGAGATCATGTACATGTTGAATTATTTGCATAAATTATTATTTTGTACTCAGACATAGTTACTTGATTATTTTGTCTCAGTCTCTAATGTTCATTATTGATGTGTCATATCATTGTTGTTTGTGCTGATTTCATGATTGTTGAGAGCCCTGGAGACTGGAGAGCTTTATGACTGAGTGAGGCCGAGGGCCTGATTGTGAGATATTATACTATAGCACGTGAGTTTACCGTGCAACACATGAGTTGGCCGTGCAGCACGTGAGTTGGTCGTGCGGATCCAGATAGTTATATTATGGCACGTGAATTGTCCGTGCAGCACGTGAGTTGTCCGTGCAGATTATAGCGCTTGGGCTGTAAGAGCCCCTTCGGAGTCTGTACACCCCCGGTGAGTGCGGATACCCATTGAGAGTGAGTGATGAGGACTGGGAGCCCAGGGAGTAATGAGGGTTGGGAGCCCAGTGAGTGATTGTTGTCCTAAGAGGTTGTACTTGATTTCTATTTATTTTTGCACTTAGTTGCTATCTGTCATTGTTGTGAAATCTTTGGAAGATTGTTGATATACGTATTATATGAACAGGAACTGTATAAAAATTGATTTGACATTAAACTGCCAGATTTGATAGCATGTTTATTCTTTGCTAGAATTACTGGAAATGAACCATAACTGTGTAGCTCGTTACTATATTCAGTTCCTTATTTATTATTGTTACTTACTGAGTTAGTTGTACTCATACTAAATCATGCACTTCATGTGCATATCCAGGTATCCCCGGATACAGCGGGTGTTGATCCTTTCACGCAGTTGATTTTCAGGAGATTTTGAGGTAGCTGCCGTGTTTTTGCAGGCCTTGTCTCTCCTTCTCTATCTCTTTGTTACTGTATTTGGCCTCAGACTATTATAGACTATACTTTCCAGACTTGTATTCATATTAGATGCTCATGTACTCAGTGACACCAGGTTTTGGGGAGTGTTCGTATTTGTATTTGAGAGATTTTGTATTGTATTTAAATATTATATTTTCAAACTTAAAGGAAATTGTGGTTTAGTGACATTAACGGCTTGCCTAGTATCGAGATAGGCGCCATCACGGCGGGTGATATTTGGGGTCATGACAGTATTGGAGATATCGGACTTGAACAGAGTTAAAGCGAGATTGTAAGGATTCAAGGTAGAATTGCTTGGTCGTCGTAGTACCTTGGAGTCTTTTTCATTTCATTGTACTGTTAATTTGTAATCCAACAGTATTGTATATTCGGTCCTCGTGACCATTCCATGTATTCAGTTAGAGTTCGCGACTCAGTACTACCAGTATTGAAAGGTTGTATGTTCATATTTGTTCCGCCGTTAGTTTTGATTATTTATTAAAAACAATGGCTTCAAAATGTAATTAAAATCGGCTTACCTAGTCTTAGAGACTAGGTGCCATCACGACGCCTGTGGTGGGATTTTGGGTCGTGACAGTTGGTATCAATGCTCTAGTTTCATAGGTTCTACGAGTCACGAACGAATCTAGTAGAGTCTTGTGGATCGATACGGAAACGTCTGTAGTTATCTTCGAGAAGCTAGGGATACAAGAGGCCGGGGTCGAGGTAGAGGTCGAGGAAGGGCAGGTAATGTGACTAGAGCACCCGTTAGAACAACAGTTGAGGAGCCACCAATAGCTCCAGTTGGGGGACAGGTACCAGAAACACCTGTTGTTACCCCCGGATTTCAGGAGACCTTAGCACAATTCCTGAGTATGTTTGGTACATTAACTCAGGCGGGATTGATCTCTGTTGTACCAAATATTTCGCAGATTGAGGGAGTAGATCAGACTCCTACCACAACTCCAGAGCAGCATGTTCACGTTGGTCAGGCTCCAGGTGCAATACCGGTACAACCTGTTATTCCGGTTTGGCCCGAGGTCAGGCCAGAGGCATTAGAAGAAGAACTAAAAAGGCTTGAATGGTTTAAGAGGTATAGTCCACCTACTTTCAGTGGCACAACTACATAGGATGCCCAAGGATTTCTAGAAAATTGTCACATTATTCTCTGCACCATGGGTATTGTGAAAGTGAGAGGAGTTGCCTTTACTACATTTCAACTGTCAGGCATAGCGTATCGGTGGTGGTAAATCTATGAATAAGGTAGACCAGCTGATGCAACACCGCCAACTTGGGCTCAATTTTCGGAAATGTTTTTGAAAGAGATTGTTCCCCAGACTCTCCGATATGTGTGGCGCAAAGAGTTTTAACGGTTGCGTTAGGGCACTATGAAAGTGTCAGAATATGCTATCAGGTTTAGTGAGTTAGCCCGTCAAGCACCTATCTTGGTTCCTACAATCAGAGAGCGGGTCCGCAGATTCATTGAGGGGCTCGATTATGATATTAAAATATGCATGGATCAAAAATTGCAAACTGATACTCCATTTCAACAAGTACTGGAGATTGCAAGAAAGATTGAGGGTGTTTAAAGCGAGGAAGAGGAGTCTAAGGAGGCCAAAAGGTCTCGAAGATCTGGAGGGTTCAGTGGATTTTACTCTTTATCTAGGACCTATTATAGCGGAGGCTCCAGTAGTCAGCCAGCTCAGTCCGCATATCAGATTACTCGGAGTGCTCCAGTAAGTTCTTACGATGCACCACCGGCACGGGATTCCTATAATGGTTATTCCAGTTATCCGGCACAGACTCAGTACGAGCAATCACAACCTCAGAGGGATTGTTATGAATGTGGTGATACTAGGCACATCATGAGAGATTGTCCCAGACTTGGGAGGGGTAGATTTCATCAGAGCACTCAAGCTACGAACTTTATTCCAGTTAATATTCCACGTGCACAGTTAGTTAAAGGTGGAGGGCAGGCAGGTAGTGGGCGCCTAAGAGGTGGAGGCCCTACCCGTTGATACAATCGATATGATTTGGCTGAGGCCGATACACCAGATGGTGTAGTTACAAGTACTATCCTGGTTCTATTATAAAAGGATATTTTCCTTTAATTTGATTCGGTTCTGAATTTTGAGGTGAGACATCCTATTATGCTCCGCTTATATGTGAGCTTCGTAATTTTTATGACCCACTTATATATTTATCCCTGTTACGAGATTTGAAGATGTGAGCCCATGTTTGTCACTTATTTTGTACACCATTGAGGGCTATAAGTCCAAAAGTAATTTTTATTATTCGTTATAGTGAGTTTAATGTGTTTCGGAATAATTGATTCTAATTTTTATGAATTATATACCCTACCGGTATGAGGGTTCATTATGTGTTGTAAAAATTGTTTATGAAATATATTGAAAAGAAGAAAGAAAGGAAATTGAAATTTCATTTAGCACAATGTGCAAAATACTTGTGATTCGGAGTTGAGGACGAGATCCTCGCATTTTTATATGATGGAAAATATTTTAACCGGGCTACAAGCCGCGGTGGAAGTTATATAAGGACGGGGTCCTTGTGGTGAAATATTTATGAGTTTAAAATTCTCCCCTTGTAAAATTTAATTTGTACAATAATATTAATAGAGAGTCATGCATGTTAGGCTTATCTGATAATTCTTGTATATTTTCTGTGCATATACAACCATTTTCGTGTTGTAAACATTGAGTTTTAATCTATAAGATAAGTGCCGAGGTGGCGTTAAATGTGACTCATTAATCCGAGTAAGTAATCATGAGGTCTTCATGCCTCACATTCTGTTGTCAGTGTTGTGAAAATTCAAAATGAGGTGGTGGTTAATATGAGATTAATTAATGATGCTGGAATTAATTATGAACAACATTTAAGACCAGAGATGCGGTGATGAGCATGCATATGATGTGCTTCATGTACTGATGTCATTATGATAATGTAGTGCATGTAATGCTGAGATTGGTATTAGTGACATATACCTTGTGGTATTTTGTTGGGTTGTGGATATATTGTTAGAAGTTATTTTGGTGTTACTCTGGCGGGTGGATAGGCCCAATTACAGGGAAAACTCTGCCGGAATTTCTAAAATAATTTGGGAGTTAGAAAAATTTGGAAGATTGATATGTGCGAAAGAAGAGAAAAATTATGTTATGTGTTTGAGGGCGAATGCTCCTAAGCGGGGAAGAATGTAACACCCCGGAAAAATTTTGAAGTACTTCAACACTATCAAGAAAGTTGATGTGTGCATAGGCACGAGTTGCTATAGCCAGTTGGGATTAATACCGTGCGTTGTTGTAAAAATCAAGCCTTTTGAAAAGGTTTAGAGTGTAAGAAATTAATCTTAAAGTTTACAAATATGGATAAAAGAAATAATCTCAAATGAGACGGTGTTGTCGGGCTTATCTCAAATATGGTAACGTGGGAGCAACCATAAGTATATGTGTAAAACGTAAAATCATCAATTTGGTAACCTCAGAATAATTCTTAGCATGTTCGAGGACGAACGTTTGTTTAAGAGGTAGAGAATATAACGATCTGACTTGTCGTTTTAAGAATTAAGGCCTCGTTCAGTGACTTAAGGTCTCGAGCAGCTTCGCAATATGTATTATGACCCGTGGGTGTGGTCAACTTTGATTTTCGAAAGATTCAGAATTTAATTAAAAGAACAATTCTTATTTAGAAGCTTAAATGGAAAGAGTTGACCGGAGAGTACTTTTGAGAAAACGACCCCGGAATAGAATTTTGATGATGTTAGTAGCTTCGTATGATGATTTCAAACTTAGGCGTATGTTCGGATTTGGATTTGGAAGTTCGTAGGACAATTCGACACATTTTGGCGAAAGTTGAAAAATAGAAGATTTTTGGAAAACTCTTACCGAAGCGGGAATTTTTTATAACGAGGTCGGATTTTGATTCCGGAGATGGGAATAGCTCCATTACGGCAATTATGACCTGTGTGAAAAATTTGAAGTCATTCCGGATTGATTTGGTATGTTTCGGTATAAAATATAGAAGTTGGAAGATTTGAAAACGTATAATCTTATTCGATGCGCGATTCATAATTTTGGCGTTGTTTGACGTGGTTCGAAGCCTCGACTACGTTCGTATTGTATGTTGGGACATGTTGGTATAATTGGTTGAGGTCTCGGGGGCCTCGGGCGAGTTTCGGGTGGTTAAACGGATCAAAATTGGACTTGAAGAAACTGTTAGTAATCTGCCACTGGTGTCATCGCATCTGCGATGAAATTGATCGCAGATGCGAGATTGAAGTCGTAGAAGTGAAAGGAAAATGCTTGAGCAGTGGTCGCAGGTGCGAAACATATCCCACACCTGCGTGATTGCAGAAGCGGGCAGACAAAGGCGCAGAAGCGGAAGGGCATTGCAGGTGCGCGTGAGGCATCACAGAAGCGATTCCCGCAGAAACAGAAAAGCTTCCACAAATGCGATGGTCGACTGGGAAGTGCACTTCCGCAGAAGCGGGTTTTTTCTCGCAAAAGCGAGCTCACGGGTGCGAAACTGGGCAGAAACATAAGGATTGAACTTGGTCATTTTTTTGGCATTTCGTTTTGGAATTTTCGGAGCTTGGATTTGGGCGATTCTGGAGTGATTCTTCACTAGCTTGGTTGAGTTAAGTGTTCTATATCCTAAAGTGATTATATTTCATGAATCTATGATTATATTCATCGTTTAATTCGGATTTAAATGGAAGAAATCAAGATTTTTACAAAATCTTTCAAAAACGAAAATTTAAGATTTGGAGGTCGAGTTGTTATTGAAATTCGATAAAATTGGTGTGGTTGAACTCGTATCGGAATGAGTGTTCGGATTTCATGAATATTATGTCAGGTTCTGAGGGGCGGGCCCCGCGTTGACATTTGTTGACTTTTTGGAATAAATTTTTAAGTCGACGCATTATTATCCGGAATTGTTTCGGATAACTTTTAATGAAGTTATACAATTAATTTGGATAGATTTGAGCTATCCGGAGGTCAATTCAAGCATTAAGGCTATTTTGGAATATCGGCCTAACTTCAAAAAGGTAAATGTCTTGCTTAACCTCGAATGGGGGAATTACCCCTTAGGCATCGAGTCTTATGTGCCATTTGTGAAATGTGAAAAGCCGTGTACGCGAGATGACGAGTACGTACTCGGGCTTATATGTGCAAATTTTATTGGATTAAAGTCTTAGACATTATTGCGTAGTAAATTGGGTAATTATGGATAATTATTAAATCATCTGTTTGCCATGCCTAAATCCTTGTTGTTGAATTTATTTTTATATGACAATTTGATTTGATTGTTACTTGAAATATTTATGAAAGTTCATGAGAATTGTTGGTTTAATATTTCTTAGAAATTAATTTCAATATGAATTTTCTCTATGCAAATAGTTAATTAAAGGAACTTAAGAAGAGGTGTTAATATAATTATCTAAATCTGAATTAATTAAGAAGTGACCTATGTTGATTGTTTTTCTATCTCTATTGATTATTTTTTAGGCTTTATATATACATTATGTGGGCCTTGGACTATTGATTGTGAAATTAATTAATTTTTTTATATCCTTGGAATTTATTGTGGCCATTGGGCAAACTGTAATGTGAATTGATTTTGATATGTTGCCGTGATAATTTGCCGTGTAAATTGTTGTGTTGTGTGAGTTATTATTTTGAGGAGATAAGGGTGCCATTTCACCGTTGATATTATGTGGGTATAAGGGTGGCATTTCACTGTTGTGTTTGTTGGAATATGTTTGGGCGGAGCGATAAGGGCGGCTATAGGAGTGATAAGGGTGGCTATTGATATTGTCCGGGCGGAGCGATAAGGGTGGCTATAGGAGCGCTAAGGGCGGCTATAGGATCGATAAGGGTGGAAATAGGAGCGATAAGGGTGGCTATTGTCAGGGACGATATGTGATGATGTGGAGTTGTGGTGTTGGTGATTTTCATGTGATATTGTGATTTTCTTGTGATTATTTTTATACCTTGTGCAAATTATCGTGTTGTTGGTAAATTGATAACAATCTAATTTATGTTAAAANGTGGCTATTGTCAGGGACGATATGTGATGATGTGGAGTTGTGGTGTTGGTGATTTTCATGTGATATTGTGATTTTCTTGTGATTATTTTTATACCTTGTGCAAATTATCTTGTTGTTGGTAAATTTATAACAATCTAGTTTATGTTGAAATTGGGAGTCTGTGGCTATTGCCAGACGGATTATAAAATGAAATGAGGGCACGAGGTGCCGGGAAAATAATATGATTTAATGATGGGTACGAAGTGCCATGAAAATATGAAAATGGGTTGAGACCCGTGTTTACGAAAAATATGAAAGTGGGCTGAGACCCGTATAATTTGTGATTTTGAAATGAGGTGTCACATGGTAACTTTTTAATTTGAAAGAATTATATGCAGAATATTTATTTGGGGGGATTTTTATTTATAAAATATTATATGAAAGAATTATATTTGAAATATAATTATTTGAGAAAAACTATATTGAAAGAGAGTTATTTGTAAGAATTATATGTGAAGGATATTTATTTGAAAAACCTGAATTAATTGTGCGTACATATATTTATTAATTGTTGAGTAATATTTATGGTATTCTTGTTGTCTTGTTGTGCATATCACTGGTTGTTTTATTCTGCCCTTATTGTTATCTGTTTCCTATTATTTTGTATATTATATTGCACAGGCTATTTGACTAGTGAGTGTCTTGACTGTATCTCGTCTCTACTCCACTGAGGTTAGTCTTGATACTTACTGGGTACCGACAGTGGTGTATTCATACTACACTTCTGTATATTTTTGTGCAGAGCCATGTATTGGAGATGTCAGACTTGAGCAGAGTTTAAGCGGGATCGTAATAAATCAAGGTAGAGTTGCTTGGTCGTCGCAGTCCTTTGAAGTCTTTTTAATTTCATTATACTGTTAATTTGTAATCCAACAGTATTGTATATTCGGTCCTCGTGACCATTCCATGTATTTAGTTAGAGCTCGTGACTCAGTACTACCAGTTTTGGGAGGTTGTATGTTCATATTTGTTCCGTTGTTAGTTTTGATTACTTATAAAAACAAAATGGTTTCAAAATGTAATTGAAATCGGCTTACCTAGTCTTAGAGACTAGGTGCTATCACAACGCATGTGGTGGGATTTTGGGTCATGACAAATAATGCAGAGAAGATTAGCATCGCCCTTGCGTGAAAGATGATACGCACAAATTGAGAAATTATCTCAGAAAACTATTGAAGGATATAATTGTCCTAAACCATTTTAGTCTTCTCTACAATCGTTGCCACACATCTTATTCTTGCATTTGTAAAATGTAGTGTTAGAGAGTTCGATAATATGCTTCAGTAAAAAAAAATTAAATTGTTGACATTTTTGTCTTAGCTAATGTTTGAAGATGGTATTAAATGTTGATCATGCGTATTAACATTGATTAATTATTAAGGGATAATCAATTTACACTTGATAAAAGGAGGACTCGAAGTTATTTTCTCTTTTTACGTACCTATATGTGGGATAATCGTTTACTCATTTTGGGGTGTTTTTCAGGGATTACTATTGCTTTTGTTGGTTTCTCAAATATGTAAACTTGGCACGTTGTAAAACTGTGAATTAAAATTTAGTTGAATTTGCAGATAATGTTGGGAATGCAGTCGGCAAGGCTGAGCAGGGTCTCATTTGTGTTTGTGCTCCAAGGTGAATACGTTCTCCCTATTCTATGTTTCCTTTTCATTGTATGTGCATTGCGTACTGATCTTAATCTTATGTATGCCTCGGTCCAATTGAGCTGAATAGTTTTTTTTTCTTTAATTTATTTTGCTACAGGTGTGATCATAATAAAACTCAGCGATGGCACAAATTGAAAGCATTCTTCCTTCTATTCGAGGTATTGAAACTCAGATTATTCTCACAAGTGTTATGTACTGATTGAATTTCAGCTATTGTGAAAATGAAGTCGGGAGTATTTTTTCTTTTTTCATCACCCAAATGCATTCTGAATGTTCTGCAGTATATTGAACATAATCTCTCCTTTTATGAGTAAGGGTGTTTTGTGAGCAAATATAGTCTTATTTTCAGTTGCAGTGAAGGAAATTTCAGCTATTGTAAAAATGTACATGCATTGTATTTAATGTATTTAATATATTGGATTTATACTTTATCCTTGGAGTTACTTATTGCTTGTTGTTTCAATTTATGTTGTAGGTACTATATATAAGAAATAGCGTCCCAACACCTAAAATACAAGATCACCAGATGGAAATAGCAAAGCTATCATGCAAGTGTTCATTGAATATTATTTCTAGGATTTATCATAATTATTTTCTTTCTGTTGAACTGATGTAAACTATTACTCCTTGAAGTTTTAATTAGATTTTGAATTGCTTATTCTTTTTATGAATGATGAATGATCTGTTTAATTAATCTTTTTCTAAAATTGTGTCAAAACAATTATACTGTAATATATAAGTTTGGGTATAAAATATAATGAAGGCAATGTTAAAAAGGACTACAAATAGAAAAGTAAAATTACTGCACCTATTGGTAAAATTACGGCGGTTGGGGACCACCACTATTTTAGTTGTGATATCAACTTTCTAATTGTGACGGTTTCAAACCGCCATTTTAAGTAATAAAGAGCCGTCATTTTAATAATGCACAATTCTTGCGGTTTTCTGAAAATCGTCGTATTAACTTTTTGGCAGATGTGATTTCGACGCTTTTGATAGACCGCCATTAATGCTGATACTGGAGGTTAAAACCACCATAATATGTAAGAAAACACCGCCACAATATCCCCATTTTCTTGTAGTATTCCTAGACCAAATGCTTGATAGATTGGTCGGACGTGCTTTCTATCACTTTCTTGATGGGTATTCAGGCTATAACCAAATCCTTATTGCTCCAGAGGATCAAGATAAAACAACCTTCACATATTCCTATGGTACTTTATCCTTCAAGCGGATGTCATTTGATTTGTGTAATGCACCGGTGACTTTTTAAAGTTGTATGATGCTTATCTTCACGGACATGGTGGAGGACTACCTTGAATTTTTCATGGATGACTTCTCGGTGGTTGGGGATTCCATTGATGATTGTCTTGCAAATTTAGATAAAGTGTTGGCAAGATGTGAAGAAACGAATTTGGTGCTCAATTAGGATAAGTGTCATTTCAAGGTCGAGGAAGGCATTGTCCTTGGCCACAAAATCTCAAAGAATGGAATTGAAGTTTACAAAGCAAAGATTGAGGTGATTTCTAAACTTCCATCTTCAACTTCGGTGAAAGGTGTGCGGAGTTTCTTAGGCCACGTAGGGTTTTACCGAAATTTCATCAAAGATTTCTCTAAGGTGGTGAACCCCTTGTGCAAGCTTCTTGAGAAAGATGCTAAGTTTAACTTCAATTATGATTGCATGAGAGCCTTTGAATTGTTAAAGTTCAAGTTGAGAACCACTCCCATCATCACTGCTCCAAATTGGAGTGTCCTCTTTGTGCTCATGTGTGATGCTAGTGACGTAGTGATTGGGGCTATTTTGGGACAACGCATCAACAAGAGTTTTCATCTGATCTACTATGCTAGTAAGACCATGAATGGTACCCAAGTCAACTATACCGTTACAGAGAAAGAGCTTCTTGCCATTGTGTTTGCAATTGAAAATCCCGCTTGTACTTGATGGGTACGAAAGTTATTGTCCACACGGATCATGTTACACTTTGTTATCTTATGAGCAAGAAATATTCCAAATCTCTATTGATGAGATGGGTGCTTTTGTTGCAAGAGTTTGATATTGACATCCAAGACAGAAAAGGGAGTGAAAATCAAGTGACGGACCACTTGTCTCGTTTGGAGGAGGAGGGGAGGCCACATGATGGACTTGAAAGCAATGACTCCTTCACCGATGAGAACTCTTGGCTATTTCAATAAAGGAGGTGCCATGGTTCGCGGATCTAGCAAATTTCCTTGTGTGTGGAATCATCCCGGATGAGTTCTCTTCAAACCAAAGGAAGAAGCTCAAACGGGATTGTCAAGATTATTATTGGGTTGAACCATACCATTCCGAATTTGCACGGATGGGGTGATTAAAAGATGTGTACCGGAGGAATAGCAAGGTGAAATTCTTAGGGCTTGTCATTCTTTGCCATATGGTGGTCACCATGATGGAGCAAAAACGGCGGCCAAAGTGCTAAATTGAGGTTTTTAGTGACCCACTCTTTACAAGGATGCAAGTGATGTAGTGAAAATATGTGATGAATGTCAACGGACCGGTAGAATCTCGAAGAAAAATGAAATGCCTCTCACTACCATTTTGGAGATTGATATCTTTTAAGTATGGGGTATTGACTTCATGGGTCCTTTTGTGAGTTTTTGTGGAAACACCTACATCTTGGTCACGGTTGATTATGTGTCTAAATGGGTTGCGGTCGTTGCTCTACCCAACCATGAGGTGATAAGTGTGGTGGCATTCTTGAAGAAGAATATTTTCACAAGGTTTGGTACTCCGCGGGCTATCATAAGCGATGGAGGTCACATTTTTGCAACAAGGCTTTCGGCACTTTACTTATCAAGTATAGTATTACTCATAAACTCACGACTCCTTATCACCCACAAGCAAACGGTCAAGTGAAAGTCTCCAACCGAGAGATAAAGAGTATTTTGTCCAAAACAGTGAATGTTAACCGAACGGATTGGTCCAAGAAGCTTGATGATCTATTGTGGGCTTATCGGACGGCCTACAAAATACCTATTGGAATGTCTCCATACCTGTTGGTGTTCGAAAAATCTTGTCATCTTTCGATGGAACTTGAGCACAAAGCAATGTGAGCTCTAAAGAAGTTGAATCTTGATTGGGATGTAGCCGCTAACTTGAGGGTTGCACATTTGAATGAATTGGATGAGTTCTAGTGTCATGCTTATGCAAGTTCGTCCTTATACAAAGAAAAGATGAAATATCTTCATGAAAAATACATTTAGAACAAAGAGTTTAAGGTGGGAGATCTCGTATTGTTGTTCAACTCGAGGTTGAGGATGTTTCCCGGAAAGCTAAAGTCCAAATGGAGTGGTCCTTTTGAAATTGTGGATGTGTCACCTTTTGGTGCATTGGACTTGAAGAACAAATATAATTAGGTATTCCGCGTCAATGGTCACCGGGTGAAGCACAAAAACAATGTGGTATTTCTGTCGTGGCTGTCATTCATTTCAACTGATGGTATTTTGTGTCTTGTAAGATCTCATAGATCTTTTATCTCTGAGCCGAGGGTCTTCCGGAAACAGCCTCCCTACCCATGGGGTAGGGGTAAGGTCTGCGTACACTCGCGACGTTAAATCAGACGCTTCTTGGGAGGCAACCCATGTTTCTTTTTCTTTTCTTTGTTTCTTTTGTAGTTAGGTGTTATTTTTGTTCTAACTTGATTTGAAGTGTGTTGCAGGATGAGTATACTTTACAGGAATTATGGACAGAAATCTAGTTAAGTGTTGAACGAATTGCGGACCGCACAATTATGATTGTTGCAGCAAAAGTGCTTTGCGGCCGCACAATTAACTTGTGGACAGCACAACTAGAAGATGGAAAATGACAACTCTCTGATGTTGGTCTGTCAGATAAATGGTCGATCTGCGACCGCAACAGAAAATCTGCGGTTCGCAACAAGGGATCTGCGGACCGCAGACAAAATGATGTTTAAGTTTACCAGGTAACGGAGTGCGGTGCGCAATTGAAATTCTGCGACCGCACTCGCTCTTCTTTCCCTTAGAGAATCGATAAGTATAAATAGAGGGCTAGGGTTACTGTTACCATTTTCCCTCTCTAAGCAAAAATCACATACTCTTTTGAAGTTTTTTGTTGAGTCTACCTGTGCATTCATACAACATCTTTGATCAATCACTCATCACACTCACTCATTTGGTATGCTTCACAATCTTGTTTATCTTTTTCTTTTAATTTTTAGATTTTTAGGCAAACCTTTGTCTGCAGCATACTGGACCCGTGCCAGAATGAGACCTATCTCCCGATCCCTCGGGCAGTTCTAGTTGCTTTGTACATGGGCGGGTACCCTATCAATGTGGGTGTCGTGATGGTGACCAACATCTTAGTCATTGCTCGGCAGTATAACTCGTCCTACCTGTATCCCAACATTATTACACTGTATCTCACGAATGCTAGGGTAGAGCCAAGCAATTATGATACAAAGGTGCGGCCGAAGAAGCCTTTCTTATGGTACTACTGATGGATGCGAACAACCCTAAGAGAAAAGGTCAGTCATCTACCACAACAGGCCAGTCTGATAAGCTAGTAGTGGCAGTTGCGGAGGCATTTGATGTTCCATCTACTTAGGCCGAGCCTTTCTCTAGTGCCGCAGTTATGCCTCCACCATCATCCACAGGCATTTTTGTAGCTCCTGCCTCAGTCTCTACTTCGGCTTTGAAGCCGGTGCCCATGCCTACTGCTCCACTTTCTGCGTTGCGAGTCTCCCAGGCATTGGCGAGCCTCAACAAGTAAATGCAAACAGCCACTGTAAAGTTTTCTGTCCTATCCAGTACTGTTGCATCACAGTCTTCAGCTCAGGCACCTCATATTGCCCCAACAGTTGAGGAGATATTGAAGAAGCTCCTAGAGAACCAGAACACTATCATGGCTACTCAGGTACAGCACGGGTCAGTGATTGAAGAGCTAGGTAAAGAAGTTAAGAAAATGAGAAAGTCCCAGGCCAACAAGAAATCACTGGACAAGCTCTGTACACAGGTTAAAAGTTTGTTGCAGCTGGAGATATCCCTTTCGACATGCTGATTGACCCACACCCTTCAGGCCCAGATCCTGCAGCACCATTAGCACCGGTGGCACCAGCTGGCCAGTCTGAGGAGCTAGACTCTGTTACCGACACTGTCGAGGAAATGCGTCAGATGTTCACCAACCCAGTCACTCCCAGAGTTGAGGATGATGATATCCAGTTGGAAGAGACTGAGGGTGGTGACATTGTTGGGGACACAGAGATGTCCAAGGAGCCATAGGGAGTTATCTTCGCTATTTCCCTTCCTTTAATCTTATTTTGCTAAGCATTTGGGACAATGCTTATTTTTATTCAGGGGGTGGAGTTTATTTTATCTTATTTGATGATTCTAAGACATTTGGCTTGTAATAACTTGATACTATTTTCTTCTTCTTCTCTCATTATGTATATAACTTCTCTTTCTCCCTTATTATGTATATTCGTTATGCTTTCAATAGTTTTTTCTTTGTAGCTTCTTTATGTTTGTTTTCTAATTAGTTAGTGTTTAATTTAGTAGCTTCTTTTTGAATTAGTAGCTTCTTTTTGATTTAGTATCTTCTTTTTATGTTTCAGTAGATAATAAGCCTTTGGTTTTCTTAATGCAACGGTTCTTTCCAAAGGTAGTTATTGTGTGAACCGGGTGACTCGTCCCCACGATGGATGGCGTAACAACTTTCTTAAGGGAATGAGTTTGTTTTGCGTTTAGGTAATAATATAGTAGTAATGAATAAAAAGACCTAATTGATTCATGCTCGAAGAGTCAATCGTACTTCATTTGGTACCAACACACTTAACTACATGTTTATGGTTAAAAACAAGGTTTTTGAAAGAAATAGCTCTAGTTAGTGACTTTGTGACTCTTGTGTTGACTTTGGCAACCATGGAGTGGTTTAATTAAACCATAGTGATTTTCAAACTTGAATGTGATCATTGTGGGCCCTCAACTTTATCCTCTTTAACAATCTAGTTGCGTGAGAGGTGAGTTGCCTTGTTGTTAGTCCAAGTACCCATGCGAAAGGTCTAGAACTTGCCTCGAATGTATTTCAAAGCGAAATCCTAAGTTTTGCTTGGCTTGAGAAATGATTGTAGGCTTTCCTTTGCCCGTTTGAGTTTTGCTACTGCCTACCAATGATGTCATCCCTAGTCAACCTCTTTGAGCCTTTATCCTTCCTCATTTGAAAACCATGTTACAAGCTTTTACCCATTCTATTGTGACCCTCTCTTGGCACCCGAGCTTTCCTTAATACGCATGTGAAACGAATGGCCAAAAACATAAGTTTGGGGGAGAGACAAGAAAATTGAAAAAGGTATCAAGGCACAAAAAGAGAAAAAGAAATGATGAGAAGAAAAGGCAAAGAAAAGAA
>AWOL01S0038416.1:1421-14165 GCA_000715115.1 Nicotiana otophora
TTTTATTATTATTATTATTTTTTTTTTAAGCCGAGGGTCTTTCGGAAACAGCCTCTCTACTCCTTCGGGGTAGGGGTAAGGTCTGCGTACATACTACCCTCCCCAGACCCCATTAATGGGATTCTACTGGGTTGTTGTTGTTGTTGTTGTAACTTTACTTTTATTCAGACCTTTATCTATAGTATTATATTAGCTCGTGCACTTGTGACATCAGATTCAGGGTTGTATTAGATATTTCAGTGGTTATGGTTTTCTGCACTATACTTCAGATTTATTTCAGTTATTTCGGTTTCTTTATTATTATTTAATCTGAACTATAAAAATAAATAAACTACTCTAACGATGGCTTGCGTAGCAAGTAAAATATTAGGCGCCATCACGGTCTCGGGGGTGGGATTTTCGGATCGTGACACGAGTGGGGTTAGATGTCATCACGATTTGGTGGGATTTTGGATCATGACATATGCTTAGTTGTAACGACCCGGCCGGTCGTTTTGAGTATTACAATCCTGTTTTCCCATGTACTGCTCAATTTATGCTTTATAGTTATTTTATAACTTACCGGGTTAATTGGTTCGGGTCCGGTAAGGTTTTGAAGTGAATTGGAATACTTAGTTTCAAGGTTTAAAGCTTAAGTTAGAAATAGTGACCGGATGTTGACTTATGTGTAAATGACCCCGGAATGGAGTTTTGATTATTTCAATAGCTCCGTATGGTGATTTTGGAATTAGGAGCGTGTTCGGAAACTTATTTGAAAGTCCGTAGTAGAATTTGGCTTGAAATGACGAAAATTGAATTTTCAGGAAGTTGATCGGGGAGTTGACTTTTTGATATCGGGGTCGAAATCTGATTTTGAAAATTTTAATAGGTCTGTTATGTCATTTATGACTTGTGTGCAAAATTTGAGGTTAATCGGACTTGATTTGATAGGTTCCGGCGTCGTTTGTGGAAACTTGAAATTTCAAAGTTCATTAGGCTTGAATTGGGGTATGATTCGTGGTTTTAGCGTTGTTTGAGGTGATTTGAGAGTTCGACTAAGTTCGTATGATGTTTTAGGACTTGTTGGTATGTTTGGTTGAGGTCCCGGGGGCCTCGAGTGAGTTTCGGATGGTTAACAGATCAAATCAGACTTAAAATCACTGCTGGAATTTTTGCTTCCGGTAGTTTTGCACCTGCGGAGGTTTGATCGCAGGTGCGAAGCTGCATGTGCGCACCAGCCATCGCAGAAGCAGAGCGAGCCTCGCAAATGCGAGCCCGCAGAAGCAGCTCCTAGCTCGCAAAAGCGGCTCCAGTGGAGGCTTGGCGAAACCGCAGAAGCGGTGAATTCTCACACCTGTGAGACCGCAAAAGCGGCTAGGTGAGTCGCAGGTGCGGAACCCCTGGACAATATACATTTTAAAGGGGTTCCGAGTGTTGCCATTTTTGGACCTTCAAGCACGATTTTTGGGGTGATTCTGAGAGAGAATTCAAGGAAAACTTTAAGTCACTTGTGATCATTTCTACTCCATAATATTGAATTATCATTGAATAATCCGACTAGATTATATGTTTTTGAGGTGTAAATCGGGGATTTGAACTTAGGGATTTGGAAATAAGATTTGATGATTTGGAGGTCGAGTTGAGGTCGGATTTTAGTAAAATTAGTATGGTTAGACTCGTGGTTGAATCAGCTTTCGGATTTTATAACTTTTGTAAGGTTTTGATACGTGGGCCTCACGGGCGATATTTGAGCTAAATTTTTTATTTTGTTGGAAAATTAATATTTTCTTATGAAATTAATTCCAATAAATTTTATTGACTGAATTGAATAATTTGTGGCTAGATTTGAGGCGTTTGGAAATCAATTCACGAGGCAAGGGTCTAGCGGAGTAAAGGATTATACGGTTTGAGGTAAGTAACACTTATAAACTTGATTCTGATAGTATGGATCCCCGAAATTTGGTATGATATAAATTATTTGGAGGTGACACACATGATAGGTGACGAGCATATAGACGTGAACCATATAAATTGTGTCTTGAATAAATCCTGTGCATTGGTAAAATTAATGAATCATGTTATTATCTGAACATTCTCCACGTGTTAGAGAAATTGAGCTGAGGCTCCTATTAAAGATCATGTTTAGGCTACGTGCCAATATTTTGGGACCTATGTGGTCGTGTTGTTGTTGAATTAATTGTTCAAAAATATACATTTCACACTCAGTTATATTTGTCCATTGTGAGGATATTTATGGGATCAAGCTGCGCGACACAACAGGCCATATTGGCTGTACATATATGATTACTACATGAAATGGGGTTGCCCGCCTGCAGCATGCCATAATTTCTTTATACATTATTATTATATGGAACGGGGTTGCCCTCCTGCAGCATGCCTTATAGGCTTTACTATTTTATAGATCGGGGTTGCCCGCCTGCAGTAGGCCATATAAGCGTTATTATTATACGGATCGAGACTGCCCGCCTACAGTAGGACATATTGGCTTTATATCACGCTTGGGCTGAAGGAGCCCCTATGGAGTCTGTACACAACCCCAGTGAGTGTAGATGATTATATATATATTCGGGATGGATTTCCCAGGTCATGGACTTGCCTTACTTATTTATATTGTAATAAATTTACCTTGACATAGATCTTGCTCGTATCATTTATATTTGGGGATAAATTACCCAGGGCTGGATTGGCCTTATACGGTACTGATTAACTGACCGTCAGTCAATGTGTATTTATATACGGGTTGGAATACCTCTGGATTGGATTGGCCTTAAATAATACCGAGTGACCGAATAATTTGTGACCAGTATTTACAGGAGGTCTTTCTACTGAGATGTCATATTCTTCATATCATGCAGTATTGATCTATTTCACTTGTACTGAGTTTAACTGTTGAACTTGAAAGTATGCCTACATTTTTGTACCATTATTTATACTGGATTGTACATGCGGAACTCGTCATTACTTTCAGCCCAGAGGTTAGTCTTGCTACTTATTGAGTTAGTTGTACCCATACTACACTCTGCAATTCGTGTGCAGATCCAGGTGCTCCCGGATACGGCGGCTTCCAGATTTCGAAGTTAATTCTGTTGGGGACTACCAAGGTAGCTGCTTGACGTCCGTAGACTCGATTCCTTTCCTGTTTAATTATTGTACTATTCTATATTTTCAGATAGTGATTTTTATCCGTCAGACTTTGTATTCATATTAGATGCTCATGTACTCAGTGACACCAGGTTTTGGAAGTGTTATATTTGAAATTGTGAGTTTCTTCCGTTGAATTTAGTTATTTTATTTTCAAACTTAAAAAGATATGGTGGTTTATTGAGATTGTTGGCTTGCCTAGTATTGAGATAGGCGTCATCACGACAAGTGAGATTTTGGATCGTGACATTAGTCAAATAGTACATGAATTGAAAATTGAAATTAAGCAATAATTCGAGTATTAAAATCGTTATTTTCCCATCCAGTAATTTTTGCTGTCACACGTTGTCTCTAAAGGGGTAAGGGTAAAAGAATATAAATACTGAGCTTTGGTCTTCTTTGTTTCACTTTAATAAACAAAACAATTAGTCCAAAATATTGGGGCATTTGCATCTATAGTCAGTTTTAAGGTCACTATAAAAGTTATACCTATTTTGCATAAAATATTATAAGTCTACTCACTTTAAGATCAACTTTAGACTTATTGGATCTGAAGTTGATGAAAAATAAATTTCTATATGAAGTGCAATGCACTTAAAGTCAATTAAGTCTAACGTGCGAAAATTGCACTTAAGATGCATGTAAGGACAAATAGGTCTGAAGTGCAGAATTGCCTAAAAATAAAAACTTATTTTTCGAATTTCAACAATCCAACACACAATTCAACACCTAAAACTACTCCAAATAAGGTTAGATTTGATACATAACCTCCAAATACCATAAAGAATTAACTCCAATCATCAATTTGTCAAAATAACAATAAATCTAATAAAACTATTTTGCAATTAATAAGAAGAAGAAGAAGAAGAAGAAGAAGAAGAAAAGAAAAAAAAAAGCGGTTGCAAAGAAAAGAGCGCCACATCAGCTTACTGCTTTAAAACACCATAAAGCACCTTGTAACCTGCTCACAAACAACATATAAATTCACCTTGCCTGACGTTGTGTATTTAGGGTACTAGTTAAATATTTTTTAAAAAGTGAGTACAAGTTAAATAGAGGCGACCAAATAAGGCGCCCCGTGAAATGTTTAACAAAATATTTATCACTTTAAAAAATAAAAAACCCATTAACTACAATTCTACTCTTACTACTCTAAACAATAAATATAATTGTTAATCACTTATTGAAAAAATAGGAGTAATTTAGTTTAAATACCCGTTATGATTAAGTCTGTTAAATCATTTTTTAATAAGTGTTCTAAAGTCTTAAACAATAGATAAGATGGACCGGAGGGAGTAGCGCTTTAAGTTTTCTTTTGAAATCAACATGACCACAAAAGATCAAAGGCAAGGAAAAAATGTGAAAGGGGATTAATTTGTTTACTGTTATAAAATATAGTTCAAAGTAACAATATAGAACAAGGAAAAACAAGCTAAGAAATATAGAGAGAAAGAGAGGAGAGATTCTTATTTCTTCTTCAATTATGTGTCTTTTCCTATCTATTTCAAGGCCTTTATATAGGCATGAAAAGTGAAGAAGTACTATTATAAAATATGTCATTGAACATGTCATTATGAATTTGAGAGAAAGATCATGGGGGAGGTTATGGAGTTACAATCATAACTCCACATGTATTAGAGTAGTGTGAGTTATGGAGATATCGGATAAGAGTGGACATCCACCATAATTTAATTTTTCTTATAACACTCCCCCTTGGGATGTCCATAGATAATGTGCCTCGTTAAAACCTTATTAGGAAAAAAGCCTATGAAAAAAAGAATTCTAGTGAAGGAAAAAGAGTAAACATGTTTAAAAATACGTCTTTTGGTTGCCTCGTTGAACATTTTGCAAGGAAACTCCAGTGGAACAAAACCTTGTAAGGAAAAAAGAGTACAACGCGTATTAACTCCCCCTGATGAGAGCATCAATTCACATCCTTGAGCCTTCGCATCCCAATCTTGTACACTAGTTTCTTGAAAGTTGACGTCAGTAGAGATTTGGTGAACAAATCAGCCATCTTATCACTTGAACGGATCTATTACATATTGATATCATTATTCTTTTGAAGATCATGTATGAAAAATAATTTTGGTGAAATGTGCTTTGTCCTATCTCCTTTTATGAATCCTTCCTTCAATTGGGCTATGCATGATGTACTATCTTCAGATAAAATTGTGGGTAGTTTGTCATATTTCAAACCACATTTGTCTCGAATAATATGCATTATAGACCTCAACCATACACATTCTCGACTTTCTTCATGAATAATTATCTCAGCATGAAGAAGAAGTAGCCACGGTTGATCACCAAGATATCTAAATATATGTTTAACACCATTCCAATATCTTCTTGTTGGGGAGGAGTTGAATCTAGCTAATAAGCTTACTGTAAAAGTAATATCTGGCCGGGTATTGTTGGCAAGATACATCAGTGCCCCAATTGCACTAAAGTGTGGACTTTCATCACCAACGAGCTCTTCATCATTTTCTTAAGCTCGAAATGGCTCTTTATTTATGTCAAGCGATCTCACAACCATTGAGGTACTCAATGGATGTGCATAATCCATGTAAAATCATGTTAAAACCTTTTCAGTGTATGTTGATTAATGGGCAAAAATTTTATTTGTTACATGTTCAATTTGTAGGCCAATTGCCACACATCTATTGTGTATTGAGGTACTTGCTTTATCAATTGTTAATATCTTGGCATAACTTGAACAAATAATTTATAGTCTTGTGAAAGTATAATATGGCAGTATCTTCACATACAAATAGATTGTTTGAAGAATGAACTTCAAAACAATGCCCGCATTTGCATAACCAACAAAACTTTGCCAATATTTATCACGACCCAAAATCACACATGTCGTGATGGTGCCTATCTTAATACTAGGCAATCCGACAACCTCAATAAACCACAAATTTCTTTTATTTCAAAAATATATTATTTAAATTCAATAGAAATTCTCGTAAGTACTGATATAAATACACTCCCAAAATTCGGTGTCACTGAGTACATGAGCATTTAAATGATAACATAGTCTGACTAATAAAATACTATCTAGAAATATAGAACAATACAAACAACTAAAAGGAAAGAGAGACAAGGTCTGTGGACGCCAAGCAGCTACCTCAATAGTCTCCAACAGATAAAACTCTGAAATTTAGCAACTGTCGTATCTGGAAGTACCTGAATCTGCACACAATGTGCAGAGTGTAGTATGAGTACAACCGACCACATATACTCAATAAGTAACAAGACTAACCTTTGGGCTGAAAGTAGTGACGAGCTCAACAGGTACAATCCAATATAGAAATAACAGTGCAAAAATATATGCGTGCTTTCAAGTTCAACAGTTAAACTCAGTACAAGTAAAATAGATCAATCCTGAATGATATAAGGAATATGACATCTTTATATCTACATGCCAATGTACATGTTGTATGTGATACACCTCAGTGGAAACCTCGTGTACTCACAATCTCAAAATACTCAATCACTCAGTACTGTATATGGCCAATCTAGCCCAGGGAAGATCCATCCCATATATATATATATATACATCAACTGACAGTCAGTCACTCAGTACTATATAAGGCCAATCCAACCCAGGGAAAGACCCATGCCCAGGGAAGATCCATCCCTCAATATAAATGCTTCGGGCAAGATCCTACCCAGGGAAGATCCATCCCTCAATATAAAATGCTTCGGAAAAGATCCATGCCCAGGGAAGATTCATCCCTCAATATAAAATGATTCGGGCAAGATCCATCCCTCAATATAAAACCAACTGTGCTCACTGTGGGGGGTGCAAACTCCGGAGGGGCTCCTTCAGCCTAAGTGTTATAATAGCCTGATTCGGGTATAAATAAATAAAGCATGATACGGCGTGCAGCCCGATCCCATAAATATCACTAAATATGTTGATTCTCTCGGGCTCTCAATGACATATAAATCAACCCGACATGATGATATGATATATCAATGAATGAAAACAGAGACTGAGATATGATATGCAAATGATAGATGTGACGGAGTACAAAATTATAAATTTAAACAAGTAATCCAATAGCAATAAGACCTATGTGGGTCCCAAAATATCAGCACGTAGCCTAAACATGATCTTTAACATGAGTCTCAACTCAATTTCCTCCAACACGTGGAGGATATATGGATAATGGCATGATTATTTGACTATGCAATTCCACGGAATCAATTAAGTCATAATTTCTATGGTGCACTCCCACATGTCTGTCACCTAGCATGTGTGTCACCTCCAAACAATTTATATAACACAAAATTCGGGGATTCATACCCTCAGAACTAAGTTTAGAAGTGTTATTTACCTCAAACCGTGCAAGTTCTTTATTCCAATATCTCAAAAATCAACAATGGGGCCCATGTCTCAGAACTCGACAAAAGTTACAAAATATGAACATTCATTCAACCACTAGTCCAACTATACAATTTTACCTCAAAAATATGTAATCTAGTCGAAATACTCAATGATAATTCAATATTATTGACTAACAATGATCATAAGTGACTTAGCTCAAGATTTTCTGTGAATTCTCTCTGAAAAATTGCTTCAATCCGTGTTTGAAATTTCCAAGAATGAGAAAATCTCGGACCCCTCTATTTTTATACACTGCCCGGAGGTTTCGCTTCTGCGAAATGTTTAACCGCATCTACGGTCCTGCTTTTGCGGGGAAGCTTTCACTTCCGCGATTGCCTTTGCTTCTGCAATTGCCTTCGTTTTTGCGGGCAAGCAGTCCGCTTCTGCGAACTCGCTTTGGCAAAGAAACCTGGACCTCTGTGTTCCGCTTCTGCAATCAATAAGCCGCTTATGCAGCTTTGCAGATGCAGCAAAAGCTCCGCACCTGCGCATACTGCCCAGCCCCTCACCAGGCCGCTTCTGCGACCATTTTGTCGCTTCTGCGGTTGCGCACCTGCGATCAATTCCATTGCAGGGATTGCACCAGAACTGGAAAATTTCCAGAATTGTTCTAAGTCCAAAATTCGATCCGTTAACCATCCGAAACTCACCCGAGGCCCCCGCGAACTCAAACAAATACACCAAAAACACCATACGAACTTAATCGAGGCCTCAAATCACATCAAACAATTCTAAAACCACGAATCATACCCCAATTCAAGCTTAAAGAAACTAAAAAATTCAAACTTTTACATTTGATACCAAAACTAATCAAATCAAGTTTGATTGACCTCAAATTTTGCACACAAGTCATAAATGACATAACATACCTATAAAAAAATTTAGAACTGGATTCCGACCCCGATATCAAAAAGTCAACTCCCGGTCAAACTTCCAAACTTTCAATTTTTTATTTTCGTCATTTCAAGCCTAATTTAACTACGGTCTTCCAAATAATTTTTCGGGCACACTTCTAAGTTTAAAATCACCATACAGAACTATTGAAATCATCAAAACTCTATTCTAGAGTCATTTACACATAGATCAATATCCGACCAACTATTTTAACTTAATCTTTAAATCTTGGAACTAAGTGTTCCAATTCATTTTGAAACCTCCCCAACAAGTTACATAATTATAGTTGAACACAGGATAAGCAGTAAATAGGGGAACGAGGTTGTAATACTCAAAACGATCGGTCGGGTTGTTACAATATTTGGTAGAATAAATAAACCTATATCAATGATTCCTAGTATTCCAATATCTTCATATAGGAATAAAATTATATCTCACTAGCATATTGTTATACTCATGGTCCTAGCAAGATATATTAGTGCACCCATTGCAATAGACACAAAAATAATTTATATATGTCATGACTGCTCTAATCCACAAGGATTTGTTGAAGCTTTATTTAATAAATTTCTTGAAAACCTTAATATGCTTCAGAACAATTTAAATCATTCAATGATTTTCATTATACGCATATCAAGTTTTTCATGTGTTTCCAGATTAAAACTTGAAATGACTATATCCACCACAGGAGAACATATCTTTATATAATCAATGCCAGGATATTAACATATCTTCTTGTGACACAAGTCGTCTTTATGTCTATCGACTTGACAATTGTTTTGCACAAGAACACATTTATACTTTCACTAGCTTTATACTTTCAGGTGTTGGGACTATACATCCAACTTCACATTTTCAGGTGAAGTCAATTTTTATTACGTATTTTTCATTTGGCCAATCATTTATCTGTCCAAATTTCATGAAAATTTTGAGCTGAAGATCCTCGTCAATATTAATAATATTGAGAACTACATTATATTAACAACATCACCGACGATCATTTTGCATCAGTTACATCATCACTTAATAAAGACATAACTTACCGAGATCTCAATAGTTTCAGGTACCTGAGCCTCTCTCATGAGGTCTTACAAAGTTTATGTCGTGGTGCTCTTATAGAGAACTTGCCTCCTTAATATGACCATCTTTATCATTTTCTCCTCTCCTTCTTCAAGGAGTTTTATTTTTGGAACCGATTGGTCTGTTGTGCTTCTTGCGTGCCATAGACTTTGTCCCTCATAGACTTTATTCTATTTGGAGCATTAGCAGCTGAAATATGATATTTAGCTTTGGGTCAGCAAATGCGTCTGATAATAATTTGCAAATGGATTATCACTTGAACTTCAAGTTCATATTTTCTTATACGAGGATCTATATGTATTCATAATAATTCATTCTACGTATCACTTTCTCAGCTGCCCATTTTCTCCCCCTAATGTTGGGATCACCAACACATTTCTCAACCTTCTTGGGGAACCCATCTTTGTGCATTGTAGTGGCATAATTAAATCATATAGCACATCCATATTTCTAGATTGAAATTATTTGGTTCCTAACCATGAACCGATTGTGATAGGGAAAATTTTTCATAACTTGGCTAGATGTGTTGTTGTATATTAAATAATACATCTCTTATCAAATTTTGTTTTGGAAGTTTTTTTTCTCATAACCAATGGTTTAGCTATAAGTGGAGGCATACAATTTATGCTAAACCAACTTGGATTTAAACTAGCATTATCAAGATAAATCATCATAATTTATATTCTGGAACCGTGCTCTAATAATGTGAGCAAGCAACCTTGCAAAAGTCAAACTGCAACTTGATAATAATTGCATATGTGACCATACAACAGATGCATCTATTAAAATCATATAATAGTAAACGGTTCACATGGCAAGTGACTGGGCCCATATATTTATCACCTTTTATTCGTTTCAGAAATCAAGGGATTCAATCCCAACCTTAACTGGTATATCATGAGAATAAGAAATACAAGAGAATTCTTGAAGATTCTTCTATTTCTTTAATATACATTAATTCTCAATTAACTTTCGCATCATAATTGAACCGGGATGGCCAATAGGTCATGCCAACTAATATTTGTTTCAGTAAACATCTAATTTATTTGTGGCATATGATTCCATCATCATGCTTATACTTGTGTAGTACAAATAGAAGAAAAATCGGGTGACCTTTATATTTATCCGGCATGATTAAAGTAATATTAAGATAATCCATCTTCCTTTGAGCATATAGTGAATGTCTCTTTCACGGAGAAAATCATATCATAATAAATTATAACGATCCAACTGGTCGTTTTGAGCATTTGCACTTTGCTCAGTAGTTTATGGGCCTGAGTAGCTCTGTATGATGTATTGTGATTTGTGTGCATCGTCTGTATTGGTTTTCAGGTTATTCGGGACTGATTTGGAAGAATGATTCTCAACTAGAGAGCTTTAAATTTGAAAGAGTTGACCAAGTTTGACTTTTTAGCATTTGACTTTGGATTGGAATTTCGATGGTTCCGTTAGCTCCGTTGGTGATTTTGGACTCAGGAGCGCGTCCGGATTGTGATTTAGAGATCCGTGGTTGAATTTGGCTCGAAATGGTGAAAGTGAAAATTTTGGAAAGTTTGATCGGGAGTGGACTTTTTGATATCGGGTTCGGATTCTGTTTTCAGAAGTTGGAGCAGAGTTATGGGGTATTTGATTTCTGTTTTGATTTGGCGTATGGTCTCGAGTTATGGGTGTGTTGAGGGATCTCTCATGTTGTTTAGTTGTGGAGTGAAGTAGATTCTCATGTCTTGTCGATGAGTTCAGAATAAAGAAGATTAAGTGATTGCGTAGTAATCGTGACTAAGGAAGGGTATAGAGAGATGTCAGTTGAGGCAGAGCAGGTGGGTTATCTCCTGCGAGGTGTCCTGAGGTTGTGTGGTCCTTATGATGTTTTGTAGAGAGTTCTCTTTACCAGTGAATGATATATGTTGCAATTTGAGTTTGGATCGCTTGTGGGAGTTGGCTTGACTATTACAAGGGTGAATGCGAGATTTGCAGACGATTTGAGGTATTATATGGTTTGTGTTACATGGGCTTGCGAAGGATTTAGTTGAATTTCAGCGCGGGATTCTGGCAGCAATAGAGTATGGATATCATGATGTTATAGACTACTTTGTTCTATGGCTTCGAGATAAGTGAGGGAGTCTGCTATCGACGAGTGGATTGCACGATTATGTGTTGTATTGGTTTCGGTTTGAGGTATATTGGTGAATCAGTTATGACTTGCAGAAGTTGAGATTTAGGATGACTCGAGTAAGGGAATTTCTAGATACGAGTTGTATTACACTCTATGGATATATGGAATCATAAAATAATTGAGTGGTTGTTCTCAAAGGATGTAGTGTTCATGGAGTAGGAATTTTCTCGGTTGCTTAGGAGTGTGGGTTACTCTTTATTCCCTTAGGTGTTGATGTGCTATTGGGGCACAGATCGTTCGGTCCATTTGGTCGGTTCAATTGAGACTTGAGTAGAGTGGATGGATCTCGAGAATGATTCTAATAGATTCAAGATTTATATGTAGCGATTTGGAATTTTCAAGATTTGTATATGGCTAGAACTGAGAGTTACATTGGATGGTGTCGAGACTTGTGGCATTTTATACCATAGTGGATTATGTATTTCAGCATCAAGAAGGTGAAGGAAACAATTTTAGGTTCACATAAGGTCTCTTTAGAGTGGGTATCTCGGTTGTGATGCTTTAGGGTGCTTAAGAGGGAAGTCAGCTGCTTATAGGCCTTAGGGCATAATTTGGAAGGGACTTGGAGAAATAGGATAGCGTGGTGGTAGGTTGGATTAGCACAGTAATGGGTATGATTGGTTCTTTGGGTACATATAACATGGCTAGTCTCTACAGGTGTTACGTGGAAATATTCTTGGGTTTTGGTGACCTGCGTGGCTAGGTTGAGTTAGAGAGATTCGGTTCTGATAGCTTAGTTATGTGCAAATGGGTTTCAAGGAGTTCTCAATGGTTCTACCAAGGTTCGAGTGGTATATTTCCTGTTAGCGTGAGGAGCATGTGGCGTATAGTGAATTTCTTCTGGATGAAATCAAATGGAAGGTCCTNTAGCAATAGAGTATGGATATCATGATGTTATAGACTACTTTGTTCTATGGCTTCGAGATAAGTGAGGGAGTCTGCTATCTACGAGTAGATTGCACGATTATGTGTTGTATTGGTTTCGGTTTGAGGTATATTGGTGAATCAGTTATGACTTGCAGAAGTTGAGATTTAGGATGACTCGAGTAAGGGAATTTCT
>AWOL01S0038420.1:0-17610 GCA_000715115.1 Nicotiana otophora
GAAGACGAAGATTTTCTGATGCAGTGCGGGCACTGGATGGAAAATACAAATAAAGGAACAACCCACCGGAAGGGCATACCTCAAGGGGCACCAATCTCCCCCGGAAAAGATCTAGATGCTCGAAGCCGACCAATGGATAGAAAGAAAGATGAATGAAAGAAGAATGAAAGAAGAAATAAAAATTTGCTTTGGGAGTATGAGATAGGCAGACGAGGAGTACGCATCCGAACAACCGCTGGAGTTTCTAGCAGTGATAGCTGAACTAATCAGATGGGCCGCCCCAAACCTTACACTAATATTTAAATCGAAAATCAACATCGGGTCCCGGCTATCCAAAAAGCGTTGACTGAAGCGGAAGATCACAAAATGCAACACAACAAGGGGATCGTTAGACTGTAGCTTGCGCGAAGGAAGAAGCTAATAAATCAGAATTGAGATAGGAAGGAGAGGCGAAAGAGAGATTTTCGAGCCTGCAAGAAACAACGACTTTTCAGCCGTTGCACGCTAGCTTGTAGTTTAGGGGTATAGTAGGGGTTCCTCTTTCTCAAACTTTTCTATAATATAAGGTAAGCTTTCTGGAACTCTAGTTTTGCAGTTTTCCCCAACCAACCTATAACTTACTAATAAAAAGGGGCTTCCCTTTTTCAGCTGCATTGCAGTGCCGCATAAACAATGGATCCACTGGGCTGGATGAGCAACCTTCTATCCGGCCTCTGTACCAATATTAGAGTGGCTTGCTACTTTCAATCAGAAAAGGAAGATTGAGCAAGGCAATGGAGAAAGAAGTTGTCCCCTCTTCTCTGCCGCCGCCGCATATGTAGAAAACCAAGGAGCGGAGAAGGGTGAACAACCGTTTGACTTTGGAAAATGAGGTGGCGGGTTTGGCTAGGTAACATAATTGAAATGTATCGGACTGCAAATCCTGGAATGATGGTTCGACCACGTCCTTGGCCTTGAGAAGTGGTGAGCAGCACAGAACTTGTTTCAATAAAATGGCATAGTATTAGGGTAGGAGGATTTACTTTGTTATAGAAATCCATAGACAACATTCTGGAACTTCCAAATCAAAGAAATGCAAGATGAGAAGGAGCGTTTTACATTATGCTTCAATAGAATGAATTCGGTAAGGGTAGAATAGGTCCTATGGTCGATCGAAGGTGTTGTCCCACTTGAACTCAAATCTATCTGACCTTCAATCCAGCCATCTCATAACAAAATGTTAGACCAATCTCAAGCCTGACACAACCGAATTGGTTGAGGAAAAGGAAACCCCAGCGACCAAGCACTCCCACCCCCAAAAGCGGAGGCCGAAGAACAACCAGGTTGTCGAGGACACGTCTAAAGAGGAGGCGGTCGCCCTCTAAGTTGACCACCCTACCCACTAATGGACTATGGGGGGAAGGCGAATGGGAAATGACCAAAAAACCTCTCTTTACTCAATGGATAGCGCTTATTCTCTTTCAATCAACAAAATGAGAAATGGGGGAGAAATGATTGCCATGAATTCTGCCCTCGAGGACTTGTACAAGAAGGTCTTTGCTGATTCCTATCAACATGGTGCATCTCTTAGTAGAGGGGCGTGAAAAGTGAAGACTTTGACTAAATGAATAGGGATCAATTGATAGACATTTTTCTTGAGGAAGAGAATCCAGGATGATTGCTTTTTTCATTCTACATGCGCTAACTGGATGCGTACTCGCGTGATCAATCGATGGACGGGTGAATTGCGTGAATGATAAGACTGGGCTAACCTAAATTCAAGGCTCTTCCATATCTTGATGGCAAATTTTGATTGACTGACGCTAGGAACCAATTCGGAGAAAGAAGAAGCATGTCATGAGATAGGCGGCAGATCAATTTCTGATAGTGAATTACATGACTCGATGGATGGAGGGAGAGTCATCCAACTCAAGCACGAAATCAATGTTGAGTCAGCAATCATCGAGAGGGGTACCACCAAGCGAGATCGAGACCAGACCCTTCTATAGGTATAGGGTGGAAAACATACGCTTCTACAAATATCCCATAAATCTAAATAAAATAGGGACTTCAAAGCTTGACTAAGAAACGAGAAATTTGACTTTGAGAAAAAAAAGGGCGCCCTAGCTGCAATCAAACAATAGCGCTAACGAGCAAGAAAGGCCCCCTTACTATAGATAGGGCATTAGCGCGTTACTAATAACATATATAGGGCTGACTCTTTTCAGGTTGATCGGAATCGATTCTATGATTGAATAACAGAAGTGCTACTTAGTAGAAGAAACTCAGAGAGACAGACAGAGAGGGGACTCTTTCATGCCTGCTAACTCCTAGGATGAGAAGTATGTCCCTTGTTTTTGGCAGGAAGAGTTCCAGCCTTTGTTGCCCCTCGGTAGAGTGAGTCTAATTAGCGAACTAGCAGGACGCAGAGATCTATTGATCAATATAAATCTTGAGAGTGGATGGTTGATTGCCGCCTCTTTGTCCTGGAGGCTCTCCGTCCGGGGAGGGGCTTGATATCATAACCTTTTCTCCCGATGTATGTGAAAAAGAGTGACATACTCATTTTTATTCGCTCATAGGTTGGTCCAAAGAACGAGAGTCGGCTTCTAACATTAAGTCTGTTGTTCCTCAGTAGCTCAGTGGTAGATCGGTCAGTTGTTAACCGATTCGTCGTACGTTCGAATCCTACTTGGGGAGATTTTTTAGTTATCGCTTTTATGACCTAGCGACACATGTCCTTCTCCTTTGTTTCTAAACTAGCAGAATCGTGGGAAATCAAAAGCAGTAAGTTGATTGTTGGTTTTTACTCCTCACTCTCATATAGGTTAACATGGTTCGTTCCATTCTTAAGGATAAGAAGGATCCACTGGAATGACTAGAGTAGTATCTTCATTAGCCAGAAGGAATTAGTCTTCACTAGCATCATTCGAAGAACGAACAAGAAAAGGGTTACTGTTTAGGATAGATGGATGTGGCCCAATGGCTAAAACTCTACCAGCTTCTTGTAGACTGAACTGTCTTCTCTTTAGGCTCTGAGTTCTTGTTTGGGGAATGATCTAATTTACTAGAGGGAACGAAGTTCTTGGTAATTAGCAAGGGGGGAAGAGGATCTCCACTCATTTCATTCATTCATTTCCTGCGGTGAGGCGCGATCCACAACAAACGAAGGGGGAAGCTTGATTTGCTTACTGTAGCCCTATTTTTGTAGATTAGACTTGGTAAGCGTAAGATATATTTAGTAGGCTCGCAGCTTCGCTCAGTAGAAGAGCCTAACTTTTTATTGTATTAGTAAAGCGCTAGCTCCCAACCTATACAAGGGCTTTGAAGGAATAGGGGAAGAAAGCAGGCAAGCAGGCTGCACTCTAGGTGGCTAGGAAGGCACGCTAGACCAGCAGCCAGACCAAGAATGAATGTCTAATGATGGTGATACCACACCAGGATCAATTAATAATTGAATGTTGAAAGGGGATCCTAAACAAAAATGGAGTCCATGACCCCTTTTTAGAGCGTATAAGGGGAGATCAAATTCCAAACCATTTCTCTCGAGTATACCCATTACCAAAAAATATACATTACTTTGGGAACATGCGCATAGCTGCCGGGCGTCGCTAAAGGTCAACCAAAAAAGAGCTCAAACTATTGTTTTTAGTTCCACTCATAAAGTATTTTCTTATAAAAGACGCCACTCTACAAGGGAAGATGCAGATAAAAGGCCAATAGCCTGATGCCAGCTTCTACGGCATAAGCTTTAGATCTATCAATGAATAATAAACATTTCATAAGATGTTTTTTGTGTAAATCTCAAAGAAATGTATAGGTGAAATTTGGAACAGTCATTTCAATCTTTTTCTTCCAATTATAAGAAAGAAATATCCGTCAATAAATGACGAACTCCAGTATACAGATGATAGGATAGGGCTAAGGCAGTAATCGCGATGGAGATTAGGATGAGCATTGATGAATAAAAAAGGAATTGGTAGAAATTCTCATAGGTGAAGCAAATAAAACCAATTTTCAGACAAAGAAGATAAACAAAATTATAGCAACTAGGAAAGCTCCAAATATTCCATGGGAAATTGAAAACGTTGAAGTAAGTTGTGGCTTGTAAATAGGAAGATGAGGAGATAAGGGGAGAAGGATATTCATGATATTCAGAAAGATTTATGTTCATTCGCTCTGCTCGCAGAGCTGTATGCCGAACAAAATAAGCGACTACCTTACTTACGCAATTGTTCTTATTCTTATTCTTTCTTAGTTGATGTTCCTATATTGGTTTTTTCTTTCTTTTATGAATGTTATAACTCCTAATTCTTTGGTAGCCGACCTCTTTGATAGTTCGACCGTTATCCCCTGTCTAACTCAACTATTTAACTGTACGACTATTGTAATTGTGAGAGAAAGGAGGGATGGCGCCTTCCTTTACCATCTGGCGGTTGAAACCCAAAGTGCATCTAGGTACATGGCTGCTAGGCTCATCCAAGGCGTATTTACGTAAGTAGCAAGGAACTTGACCGTCAAGTTTGAAAACAGCTGGCCAAGTCTGTGTCACTTTCTTATGTCAGGAGAAAGGGAGATCAAAGAAGTATGGGGCTGGTACACGAAGGATAAAATCATAGAGATAGCGGATCTTAAGAGGTGGAAGAAAAGGAACCTTGGCGACCCAGAAATCACGGAGTTAGAACCCGTGCCGAAAGTGAAGAAGCTTTCCTCCCCTTTCAGTCGAGCATGCCCGCCCTTTAGAACTTCCGTTCCCAAAGTGGGAGTACGAGAAGGTAACGCGCACTCGATCAATTACCATGCTGTGTCGTAAGACAAAAAGTCACCCGCAGAAGCTTAAAACCAATATCTTGGGGAAAGGCATCTACTCTACGAACCAAGTCTTTCTGATGAGGCACCAACTTTCTTTTTTGATCCCTGAGTAGCATTTCCTTTCACTGAGGAATGGGCGGATGCTTTAACATAGGCGGATGTGAGACATATAAAAAATAGATTCAGGTGCTCCTGAGTCAAGAGATTCTTCTCCCTAAGTAGCATTCTTGTAAGTACAAAAGGAATTCTCCTATCTCTGAAAAGATAAAGCTAAAAGCAATCTATGGTATAGATATTGATATTGACCCTCCTCTACTGGAGGTGGGTGGGGATCAAGAGAAGCAAGGCCAGGCACATCATACTCTTCAGGGATTGTGTCATGTCAATTTTCATAGTAAATTTTATAGGATGCTCTGTCCCAACTAACAAAAGTAGGAAGATTCCAGCTTTGAATCTTGTGCTTAACGGTGATCATTTCGGCCACGTCGTAACAGTCTTTAGCTCTTTCTGTTTCAATGGTTTGGAACCCTTCTTACTTTCTTTATTATATCGAGGAATTTTTTCTCTTGTTCAGCTAACTCCATAAAGGGTTGGTGGGTGGGGGTAGAGCCTCTAGCGCCAATGTCGATGAATCAAAGGTGTCTGTTTATGGTATGAATAGGAAGAGCAAGAATGGAATAGTTATCGCTTGTCCTATCATCCACGATGAGCTTCTTTCATTCGTCAGTATGGGATAGGTAGAGTCCTTTGCTCATATGCTTGGCATTACTATAGTTGCACTAGTCTTCCTTCCTTTTTAGTGCACATGAAATGGAAACCCTAATAGAGACTACCCACACGGTGATCAAAATTCTTCCTTCTCTACTTCACTGTCAATTGATTGGCGCATGAACGAAGTTGTAACGGAGCATGTACGGGACGATCAAAGGTTTTCTCACCTCGCCTTTGATCTTTCCCTTGCCGGGTAGGTAAAGCTAGAAGAGCCTCATTGGCCCGACACCTGACAAGCAAACATTCCATTTTTATGTTTACATCACTTCTAACTTTCTCGCATTGACCAGACAAAGGTTTCAAATGAGCATCCCTTGGGGCAGCCATAGCTTGAACCTTGCTTCTCACAGTCAGCTATATAACTAAGGCAGCAAAGGTTCGAGCAGGATGGCAGTTAGTCTTCCTCGTCTCTTTCGGGTGGGCGGCATGAATAGCTCTTCTAGCATCAACATGGATTGACCAGAGACTGGGAGTAGTGGTCATCGTTTTCAATAGTAGTCATCCAGCAAGAAAGGGAAAGACCATTTAGCGCAGTGGAATAGGAAAGACAGCGTCGAGCACAACTTTCGTGTTGCCAGAAATCCTTTTTCGTTTATTGGTAGACTAGATGAAAAAGTTTTTGTCAAGAAGGCATGATTGTCACGTCGATTGACAATTGAGAAATACTATCTCCATGGATTGACCAGAGACTAGGAGTAGTGGTCATCTTTTTCAATAGTAGTCATCCAGCAAGAAAGGGAAAGACAATTTAGCGCAGTGGAATAGGAAAGACAGCATCGAGCACACTTAGGAAGGATAGGAGTCGTAGCTACAAAGCAAAAGAAGTAGTCGGAGGCGATGCGACGATACTCACCTCAGCCTCTCTGGCAGCATTAGTTACCAGATTCATTCAGTGACAGCCTTAGGATATGGAAGTCCTTTATTTTCATTTCAGAAATAGGCAGCCACTCTCTCTCTTACTTTCTTTCATTTAGTTAGGAGTGTTAAAGGATCTCGCTCAAAAGAGACTCTTCACCTACTCAATTGGAATGATTCTTACCCTTACTTATCTCTTTACTCAGAGAAGTCCCTCTCAGAGTTATTCCCCGGTGTTGTGTCTTCTATCTCCTTACTCTAGGAATGAAGAAGTAAGCCGAACAGAATACGAACTTGATTGCTTATTTAATTCCATCTCTGCTCCTGGAAACAAATCAAGATTTAGGATGTTAAAAAGATAGAGTCAACCGATATATCAAAGAGTCACAAACCTTGTTTCCCCCTAATCGATGAATCTTGTCCCCCTTTTGTGGCTTTAGCCCGCTTTTTGTTACCTTGTTACTAAAACAGTTGCGTGTGTATAGAATGGGATCAAGACTTGTAGGTCGGTTCTCTCCCGAGTATCATTAGTGGGTCCACAGACCTTTTTAATAAAAAAAGAAAGGATAGGCCTAGGTACCCCTAATATAATATAATTTGATCACTCCTCTCATGCGGACTCTTATTCGATGAAAATCACTCAGCTTCTTTATTTAATGAAGGTGCATTCCCCCTGAGTGAGACAATTCCTTTGTCTTAACTCGGCCTGAAAAGGTATATTAGCCCCGGATTTCACCCTTTTTGATTTCAAGCTACTTGCGCCTATTGTTTATTGGTCCAATGGCCTCACCGCTGGCTGTCCCTCTATTAAAATGTTGGGTAAGAGGTGGGGAATTACCCGTATTTAGTACAGCAGAGTGGAAACTGCTCATACCGTCCGGACTTTGGCATTCACCTGTCACCCGTAATCCGAAAAGACTGACCTCAATAATGTTCGCAATCATACCTTAGTTTAGGATCTGCATACGAGTATGTAGGAGGAGCTACTACCTCCCTTCTAATCGGTTCGAAGATAAAAAGAAACAATAAAGGTTCACTTTCATTGGTGCTTCCCCTTACACGTATATTGGAGCAAGAGCGGGCGCTAGCTTCCTAAACAGGATTTTCTATGAGGTAGAGGCCCGGCCGCGCGAAGCAAGAGGAAATAGGTATAGGCTGGATCAATAAAAGAAAGATAAGGAAAGTGTACAAGAGTCCAATCGGGCTACCTCTGAAGGAAGGTGGCGGCAAGGAAGGGTATTTCGAATCTCGATTAAATAGCATAGCACGGGACCGCGCCAAGCATAGAGAATTAGATATGGGCTTTCTTTAACTACCAGAATCACCATTTGGCAGAGCTACTAGGACTTGGTTCTCTCTCTTGCGCGGGGCATCAAGTACATCTATCTTTACAGATTAACGAATTGCTAAATGCTGGAGTAGATCCTTAAGAGCTACCCCTTCCTCATGAATTTATCATGAATCGAGATCTTTTGGCTCAACTTTATTCCAGTTTTCCGAGGGAGCAACCCCATTTTCACCTTGAATTGGTCAAAATATGCGGAATTTCTTACTTTTCGTTGAGGAGTATATCCTGTAACAAGGGGTCTGTGGCTGACTGATATTGCCCATCGCCATTTAGCTATTGTATTTATTTTTCTCATTGCTGGTCATATGTATAGAACCAATTTCGGGATTGGGCACAGTATGAAAGATATTTAAAATCCTTGATAACCTGGAAAGGGAACGCGAATCTAGAAACCACTGTCTTTATTTAAAGAAAAAGAAAGAGGGTGCGGGTCAAATCCGCATCTTTGCGCCCTTTACTTACTTCAAGGGATGGTGCGTCCGACACATGATTGGTTAATGATGATTCTCAACAGCATATGTAAGATCTCGAGGCTTACTAGACGAAATTTGATCAAAATTGAAAACTTTGGATATTTTTCTTAGAAGGAGATGAACTACCTATAGATTTGTATGTAAGTGCACGATAGGAATTAAGAGAAAGCTGGCATCCAATCAAGAAAGAATCACTTCGGACAATTAGACTAAGCTTCCCCCTTCTCTCTCTTCTTTAGCTAATGATGAAGCAAATCCCTAAAGTCAAAGTAGTCCATGAAAGCATCTATTTTTTCCGTTCAAGAAATTGCTTATGTAAAGATGGGGTGAGTCTCTTATAAGATCTTCCTTTCTTCTCTTTTCTTCTATTAGTTAGCTTGGATTGAGAAAGCTCCGCCCAATAGCGCTTAGCCATGTGTGTGTAGACCGAAATGGTCTCGCGAAGCCGGTCAACGGTAGCCTAAGAGCAAGTCAAAACTACGAGAAGGGCGCGAGAAGTTTTGTGAAGGTAGAGAGAGATTAAAAAATCAGACTTCAAGTTGGTGTGCCGCGTGTTAAGAAGGCAGAGACCGCCCCAGGCTTCGCCCTAATTCCCATCTAAGGTTGAATAANCCCCCCTTCTCTATCTCTTCTTTAGCTAATGATGAAGCAAATCCCTAAAGTCCAAGTAGTCCATGAAAGCATCTATTTTTTCCATTCAAGAAATTGCTTATGTAAAGATGGGATGAGTCTCTTATATGATCTTCCTTTCTTCTCTTTTCTTCTATTAGTTAGCTTGGATTGAGAAAGCTCCGCCTAGTAGTGCTTAGCCATGTGTGTGTAGACCGAAATGGTCTAGCGAAAGCAGTCAACGGTAGCCTAAGAGAAAGTCAAAACTACGAGAAGGGTGCGAGAAGGTTTGTGAAGGTAGAGAGAGATTTAAAAATCAGACTTCAAGTTGGTGTTTTGCGTGTTAAGAAGGCAGAGACCGCCCCAGGCTTCGCCCTAATTCCTATCTAAGGTTGAATAAGATTAGATTAGTCTCGCTAAATTTGTTCTCGAATGATTCATCGATGGAATTTGTCCTAGTTCTATGAAAATTTCTTATGATTCCCCTTCTTTCTTCAACGAAGGCATACACGCATCGATAGGGAACCCAAAGAAGAGCTGGAAAAATAAAAGCGACCCCTAACTTAATAGCTCTGTTTCTAGTTCCTGAGCAGAAGGTACGATCAGCCCTTGATACATTGCTATTTCTTAATCTTTGCGGCCAGGGATAATAAGTTGGTTGGCAGTTAGAGTATAGCATCTCTCGGGGTTAGTGATAAGAGTACACTGGCCCGTGTGGTAGCGGGCAAACTAAGGATTTCGTGCTTGCAAGGAAGCATGCAAGTGGCTGAACGCATCACCAGCCAAGCTAGTCACTTGGAACATAGGGGTGTTCAATCCCCGAGCTTCTGGGTCTTGAGAACCAACTTCGGATTTGCTTCTTAGATAGTGAGTAGCAAAGAAGGGTAGGGTTTTCACTTCCACATCCCAGCTCGTCGAATCTACCGCGTATCGATTGAAATTTCCCTCCTTAGCCGGAGGCAGAACCGGCTCCCCCTGAACCATCCTCAGAAGAGTAATGCGATCCAGTGAAAGATGTTGCGGACTATGTGGCTCGTGATGTAAAATATATGCCGGTAGCTATCCAACTCCGCTATATAACAAGGATAAGGCGTGACCTAGAAAATGGAAACAGAGAGACTTGGGGTCTCATCGAACGAGAAGTTCGAAGATGGAGACCAGGTTTGGCACGAAATCATAAAGGTTTGAGGACTCATTGGTCAAAAGAAAGGGAATGTCCTGCTTCCAGGATGGAGCCCTATGACGCAAGAGTGTCACGTATGGTTCCTTTGAGAAGGGTGTGATACCACCACCTACCAGGCCCGATGAGCGGTCGACGAAGCTGAATCCCTACTCACCTGGTCTACACACATCGCTCTATCCAGGAGGTTGGCTGCCTATCCTAGATCTTCCCATTTCCAAGAACATCCCGGGATCGATATGGTTTAGTATCAAGGTGATTCTTTTTCTGGTCCTATATATATGGGTATGTGCAGCATTTCTATGATACCATTATGATCAATTAATGGGACTTGACCAAAAAATGTTCTTGCCTCTATCATTAGCTCGGGTAGTCCTCGTTTCTTGTGTTTTAGTCACCTTTCAATGGCTCCCTTAATTATGTGTGAGGCATTTCCCTATTGTGTAATGGGAAGCAGGCTAGTCCCCGAATATGCCCTGCCCGTAAGTTCCTTTGTCATTGGGGAAAAAATCTCTTTTTATTTTTAGATTAGAAATTCTTCATTTTTTTCTCCCAATTTTCCACTCTTTCTGTGAGGCATAACCTGGCCACACTATACTACACTTCGACATAAGAGAAGAGGAGCGGGCACTTTGTGTCTTCAGGATAGGATTTGGTGGTCTTCTTTAAGAGAACTTCAATCTAATACGCATTATGGATTAACTCATGTTTCCACGCTATTTTCCTTATGAAAATATCTCACGTCAGGATCTGTTGCTCAAATCAAATCAAGCCCACGTTATAGAAGTTCCTGGATCGTGTAAAATAATAGTATTACCAAAGACAACACCTTCTATCAAAAATGGAAAATTGGCTATGGATATTCCGTACGGTCAGAAATTAATACAGACACAAAGGCCTTCAACAGGAAAGTCGTTGCGATCCAATCCATTCTTGGGGTCAAATAAAGACAAAAAGGATATGCCAGTTACCTAGAACGACAAAGCACTCTCTGAGGGCGTGGAATGTCTAATTTGTTTGATAGAATATCCAAAGTAATATCTCTGTTAGATTCTCCGGTCGAAATAAGGGAAAGGTCAATTCAATTCTCGATGGAAATAGAATTTTGCTAATTCTCCGTCGAACTGGAAGATCATTTCGAGGTCTTCGAACATATTCTAGGGTTAAATGTTACTATTGTAACTTTGGCAAGCACACAAGATGAGACTTTACCACAGTGGAGTGGCATTTTGCAAAACGATGAGGGGGGAACTCAGTAAGATGTCGGAGAAGCGAAATATACGAGATCACAAACGTAGACTGGTTGCGGCTAAATATGAATTGAGATGAATTTATAAAGTCCTTTGTAAAGATCTCGATCTTCCTAGTGATATGTGGGACAAACATCGCTATAGGTTGTCCAAGTTGCCAAGAAAGAGTTCCTTTGCACGAGTAAGAAACTAATGTATTTACACGGGTCTCCCTCGTTCTGTATATGATAAACATTTCTCGTCTCCTTTTTCGTGGATTAGCATCTCGAGGTCCTTTGATGGGCATAAAGAAATCATCTTGGTAGCAACCACCAAATCAATAGAACAAGGGTTAGCTCCGTAGAAGGTATACAAGCAAGGTAAGTAAGTATATTACCAGCCTGCTCCGTACCGAAAAGACCTAATGGACTAATCCCTTATCTAGGAGCATAGATGCTAACGGGGCGGGAATCAAAGTGGGGGACCCCTATACCGCCTGTGTCTATCTCCTGTCAAGTATGCTCCCCAAACATAGACTACGTACAGGGTAGTACTCTTGGAAATATAGAATATCACCGCGTGAACATAACATTACATTAAATGTAGAATGTAACTCCCGAAGGATCGACCACTATTCTAAATATAGTAAGGCAGACAACTGTTGTTCAGTGTAGCACCGGAGTGCGGAGGTTCTTCCCATCATTGAAGTCAGGGTGTGGGACTTAGCCTTCTGAATGAGAAAGAAGAAAAGTGCTTAGTTTCGTTGGAAACACTCATTAGATAGATAGAAAATGTGAGAGGGAATTTCTTTTTGAAATTCTCTCCTTTCTAAAGCTGCGCAAGGAAGCCCCCCAGAACAAAGCCCCACCCCATTTTTCCCCCCTTTAATGAAGGACCCTCGCCTCGCTTCCTATTCACTTGTGGGTCTGGACCCGAGGGCCTTTATTTTTCAAGAGGTGATTTTGAGAATCAGCCAATGGGAACATCTGTAGCCCAGGTGACTCACAGCCTCCCTCTCGCCCAAATAAATGAAAAGGGATGAATCAAATCAATAATCGTTTTGATTGAGTCATGGCGCAGTGAAGCCAAATTAAATCATGGCAAGTGGGCTTACTTTTTCTGAAGTTGATTCATCCTATTCAAAGTTAGCTATGCTAATGGAAGAGGAAAAGTTTTCAGATGAGATGGACCCCAAGAGATGAGCGAGAACCCCCAATTGCTTAGGAGTCGCCTCTCTGTCCTGCTTGGTGGACGAAATCTTCTCTCCTGTTAGAATTCATTCTCCCACACACCTTTTTTGCCCTCTTTCACCGAGGAGGAAACAATAATCTTCCAAGCGGACAGAGACCAAAATTTCCATTAGATTCATTCCTAAGCTTCCTTTGTTGCAGCAAGATGATCAATCCGAGAGTGCCGGAGAGAAGAGAAAGCGGGAAACAAACTCTCTTATTCGGTCAATGAGAAGTAGGACGACTTTTCAGTAACCCAGGGTGATCCAACCCCTTCGACGTATTTTTCAATGTATATCCCCTCCATCCTTCTGTAGTGGAAGAAAGGGTACTCTAATTTGAATACATAGTAGGGGCCCAGAACGCTAAAAGATGGGGGAACTAGAGCTGTCACAATAGAAAAGATAAATAAATAAATGAATATAAGGAACCAACGACTCTCTCTTCTTAAACAACCTATATCCTTCATACTTAATCAGCATTTGATAGATTACCCAACCCCGAGCAATCTTAGTTATTGGTGGGGGTTAGGTTCGTTAGCTGGTATTTGTTTAGTCATTCAGATAGTGACTCGCATTATTTTAGCTATGCATTACACACCTCATGTAGATCTATCTTTCAACAGCATAGAACACATTATGAGAGATGTTAAAGGGGGCTGGTTGCTCCGTTATATGCATGCTAATGGGGCAACTATGGTTTTCATTGTGGTTCACCTTCATATTTTTTGTGGTCTATATCATGCCAGTTATAGCAGTCCTAGGGAATTTGTTCGGTGTCATGGAGTTGTACTCTTCCTATTAATGATTGTGGCAGCTTTTATAGGATATGTACTACCTTAGGGTCAGATGAGCTTTTGTGGAGCTACAATAATTACAAGCTTAGCTAGCGTCATACCTATAGTAGGAGATACTATAGTGACTTGGCTTTTGGGTGGGTTCTCCGTGGACAATGCCACCTTAAATAATTTTTGTAGTCTTCATCATTTACTCCCCTTTGTTTTAGTAGGCGCCAGTCTTCTTCATCTAGTCGCATTGCATCAATATGGATCCAATAATCCATTGGGTGTACATTCAGAGATGGATAAAATTTATTTGTACCCTTATTTTTATGTAAAGGATCTAGTAGGTTGGGTAGCTTTTGCTATCTTTTTTTTCCATTTGGATCTTTTATGTTCCTAATGTTTTGGGGCATCTCGACAATTATATACCTGCTAATCTGATGTCCACCCCGCCTCATATTGTGCCAGAATGATATTTCCTACCGATCCATGCCATTCTTCATAGTATACCTGACAAAGCGGGAGGTGTAGCCGCAATAGTACCAGGTTTTATATGTCTGTTGGCTTTATCCTTTTTTAAAAGTATGTATGTACGTAGTTCAAATTTTTGCCCGATTCACCAAGGAATATTTTTGTTGCTTTTGACGGATTGCTTACTACTAGGTTGGGTCGTATGTCAACCTGTGGAGGCACCCTTTGTTACTATTGGACAAATTTCTCCTTTAGTTTTCTTCTTGTTATTTGCCATAACGCCCATTATGGGACGAGTTAGAAGAGGAATTCCTAATTCTTACATAGATAAGACTGATCACACTTGATTAGTGATACATTCTGACACCAATCATTTACGAGTGAGTATTAGATCAAGAATTTATAAGCGGGTCGAGGAATGAAGAGAGGAATTAGAATAGAAAGAAAGAGACGGATTTCGAATTAGATCAAGGGCACGCTAAGACATTCCTTTTCGTTCTTTCGATCTGCTTACTTTGAATAAAGATAAAAAAAATAATAGATAGGCAGAAAGTCTTTACACAAGACCATAGAGCGAGAGAGAGAGCCTTCGCTTACCTGCTTAACCATACCCTCATATTGTACCTATATAGCCTTTCCCTCAATTATATCCAGTTTCAGTTCTGCTTCCAACTACCGATGGGAGAAGGCTTGGACGTATAGCAAGATTAAATAAGAGGTATTGCATACGGGAATCATATATAAAATAAAAGGTTGGAAATAGAGGTGGATATGAGAGCTAACCAGAAAAAAATGGACATATGAGCGATCGATTACGAGAGCTCGACCGATCAGACTGGGAAGAAGATAAAGAAAGGTCAATCTCCGAAAGGCCTTCGAAGCGATGAGCTTTAGGGGGAATACTTTTTGTGGTCTTGCACATGGAAAAGTCAAGTATTCTATGCATGCCTGATTTACCAGAATTGTTTCTTCAAAGAATGCTTTCAAGATAGGAATTAAAGCATGGATAGCTTTATTTAACAATTAGCTGGAAGTCGGGTATGCCTATTCAACATAAACTAAGGCACCGGGTAGATCGTAGATTGCTGGGTATGAATTCGATTCTAAGTCATAGAATGCCTGTGAATAGGGTCTTATTATAGAATCTGTAGTTTTGAAAGTAGCCCTAAATAGATGGTTGCTATGAGGAGAGCAGGGAATTTCTTGCTAATCAGGTGCTATCATCGTATTATAATGACTATTCCGACGTCAGAGCAGACGGAACTACCAATCCCAGAGTGAATTAACCTTTTCTGCACTACCAGAATAGTTTACTAGACCTTGGGGAATTGGCTAGTTACCTTCACTCCACGTGGCAGCCTACCTACATTTTGTCTTTTTAGTATGAGACCTTATAGTTTCCTAGCCTTTCTACGCCTACATGCCCCTCGAAATCAGATTGGCTTTTTTCTTGAGGAAGGTCCATCCACTTTTATTTTCGAATAAGACTAAGGCGTGAGCGAGGGTCTCTTTGTGGTGGTCTTTCACCATCTTCCTTTTGATTGGCCTATATCTTTGAATCCAGTCTTTCGCTATTCCCACAGTCTCTTAGTCCCGTACCAGCTGTCGATCTATCTCATATTCGTAGAGGAAGGAACTTGCTCAATGCTGGAAGTGTAATTACGTAGGCGGCTTGTCATGGAATAGTCTTTTCAGTAAGTGCTGTTGCAGTTGTAGAACCATTGGCCATTGATTCTTCCTCACAAAACTTTCATACCTGTTGTCTAGCTCTCTCGTAGTCCAAAGCTAATTCAATCGTATCCTCCTTTGAGGAAAAGACCGAATCAGTCTCTGAGCCATCTTAATAAATCCTTGTAGGTAATGCTCTTGGTCTACTTTCAATTAGTTTATCAGCCTAAGGCTTCGCTCTATTGCCTGGGTTGTAAGGTTTCCAGTCTTTGAAGTAAGGTTCAATGCTAGGAAAAATGCTTTTGCTTCGCGGATCTATTGTCACACCCCATCCTCGTGAAGCGCTACCGACGCTCAACCTAGTGAACCCGACCAAGCAAGCATGTTAGATACTTTCTACCCAATTAACCCATGATTAAGAGAAGACGTGATTTCATTAATTATACAGTAGGAGTCTAATTCATACAATCCTAAATCATTACATTAGTCATTGCGCTTTTAAGTCCCAAAATACATATTTCTTATAGTTCAAGTGGAACAAGTGATCAAACATAACATGACTTGTTTAACATTCCCGGATATATGTAAGGATGGTGCCGGCAACAAGGCCCCGGGTATACCTCAAAAAGTGACCATAATATAGACAAAAGGTATAATACCTAACCCCGGAAGGAAATGGGGATCAGTGAGTCCGCTGAGAAGAGGATGCAACACTATCTGTGATACGCATTGTCTGCTATGTAACCACCTGCATCCATTTAAAGATGCAGCGTCCCCAACAAAAGGGACATTAGTACCGTCGAATAGCACTAGTATGCATAGCTAAACACCAACTTAATAGAATCAATAATAATACCAGAGGAACAGTCATGAATTCAATAAGAGCTTCAAATATTAGTAAAACAACAAGTTAGGGATCATATACATTTTCAATACAATACCCATATTACTAGGTTGGGTGACCTTTATTACCGATGTTCCACAATTCACAATACCTCCGTATTCTTACACATAGTCCGATCTCCGCTCGATCGGCTAGGCCGACTCATCTAAGACATTACCACAATTTCATTATAACTTTCCAGCACAGTACCACCATGTGTGCAGCATGGCGTCCGATCACGGCCTGATCGGCTAGGCCATCTCATTTGAGACATCAACCTTTTTCACAATATCGTCCATAATACCACCGTGTTCTTACAGAGAGTCCAATCTCGGCCCCGACTGGCTAGGACATCGCATTTGAGACATTACCTTTTTCAGCAAATTATCTCACATCGTACTTCTTTCATGTACTTTCGATTCATTGACACTAGTGATTACGATTATAAAGTCATTCTTGGCACTTCGCAGTATTTCATTGTTCCAGACCCCTTTTCCACATTCAATATCATTATCAAAATCAATAAGGCTCCCCATTCAAGTCACTAAATTCACATACGAGCAATTTGGGAATCTTAGGCACATAGAGGCCTTCCATACAATTTGGCATAACAACCTTTATTTCGATCTTGACATGAAGTCTTAACATTTCTAACACATATTCCACATTTTTATACACATCCTCAATGACAAGATAACATGATGAAGCATTTAGAATAAATATTGAACTTATATCCTTCAACACAAATACGTTAGAATTCGCCAATTCTATAATGATCAAGGGCTTACTACAATTACATGATCACCGTGGGTTTCGATTCATTTACACCCCATATTTTCGTACGTAAAAGTACGCCATAAGTAAATTGATGACAGATCGGAAATGAGATATGAGATCCCGTATTTGTTTTTTTTCTACGTTAAAGTTTTGTCGTAAGTTAATCGACGTAAGATCGGGAATGAGGTTATATTAAGATTATACGCATTATGCTATTTAAAACACGTTATGAGTAAATTCGTGAAGGAGAGAGGGTAAGCAAATCGAAGGAAATGAGTTACGTCGAAGTTTGGTAATTTGGGATAAAATACGGTCTAAGCTAAAATACCCAGTATTTATGGACTAGTACCATACAAGGTACAACGTGGCCATGATAGTAAGGTATATAAGGTTTGTTAAAAGTGAGTCGTATTTTAACTAATTTGAGATAATTCTTAATTATGTGGGTAATTGGTTGATTATTGGGTAATGGGATATTACCTAATTAGTTAGGGATATATATATATATATATAAAGACTAAGTGGCATGATGTGGCAGCCCCCCC
>AWOL01S0038420.1:17688-47735 GCA_000715115.1 Nicotiana otophora
CCCACTCAAATTAAGTAACTAACAATCTTGATTGAGAGGTGGCATCTAAAGTGATATACATATGATACTTACGTGTAAGAGATTTGGAAACATTTGGCTTAATTGGACTTAAAATAACCAAGACGCTACATTTAATCAACAAGACTTAAAATGGCTCATTTCTCTTCATCTAAATCTTATAACCTTTTCCTAATTCAAACATTTCAATCCAGACACTACACTCAATCCAGCAAGTTTTCAACAAAATTTCTTACGAGAATTATTAGTACCTTAGCAACGAAAGTTTTTGCGGTTCTAAAGGAGTACGGTGTAATCCTTCTCAAGAATATCACACGAAATTTTCTTACTCTAGGTATGTTAAGGCTATCCCTTCTTTCTTTTGGCATGATCCAAATAATACAAATGAAACCAGCAAAATACGCAAATTTCATAAATAACTCTATTCATAGAAATACTAGGGGTGTCTATATTCTTGATTCCCCATGTGAATTATTATTATATCTTCTGTTCATAGGTCTCAGAAAAATACGTACTTGATAAAGTTTATCCGAAAGGCATATTCATTTTTATGACATTCCGAGAAATCTTATTAACGTAATTCTTATACATTTCATGCATTTATACATGTACATTGACCCATGACCATATGGCATTATATACGCATATATTATATGTATATGGGATATGGGAAAAGGTTATGGTGTTATATACGCACCACCACCTGATCAGCTGGTATACGTTGATAATTTGCCCACAGTGGCCGAGATGATATGATGGGATGCCCTCAGAGGCTTGATGATATTATAAACGCAAATACCTATGCATGGCATGACATTTATACACATATGCATGGCATTGTAAATATTATTTATTCACATAGTTATTCAAATTTACATGTTGAGTCTTTTACTCCATGTTCCTCATGTCTATCATTTACTGATTTTGATTCCTTACATACACGGTACATTATTTGTACTGACGTCCCTTTTTCCTGGGGATACTGCGTTTCATGCCCGCAGGTCCTGATACATAGGTTGAGAGTCCTCCAAGTAAGCTATCAGCTCAACGGAATGTATTGGTACGCTTCATTTGTTCCGGAGTTTCTTATGTGGTCAGTATGAGTAGGACATGTACTGATTAGTATGGCGGGGCCCTGTCTCGACCTTTATGACTTTTTTGTACTCTTAGAGGCATTTAGACATATGTCGTGTACGTGAAAGATTGTACGGCCTTGTCAGCCTATGTTTTGAGTTTATAAATGATCATGTTGGCCTATTAGGCCCATATGTCATGTATATATGATGATGTAATAAGAAAGATATGTTACATTGGTACTCGGTTGAGTAAGGTACCGGGTGCCCGTCGCGGCCCATCGATTTGGGTCGTGATATATTCTAATAAGAAGGGGATTTAGTCAACATACCTCAATTGAGCTCCTTAAAACTAAGATGTTCCGGAATATTAGCCACTTCAATCTATTTTAGAAATATAACAAAATTAGGATTATGAACATGGTTTTAGCTCATTTAAGCATATTATCAAACTCTAGGTGTGCATCAATATTTTAAGCCTATTTTGTAGAAAATTCCATCATTTCCCAACCCACTCTCTACCAATATTAGCTCACAATCTTCCCACATACCATGAGGATACATGCATGCAAGGTAAGCACTCTCATGCCCATGAATTACCTTACTAATGGTCCACTATAGTTACATTTTAAAATTAAGAGTTTGGGTGATAGAATCTTACCTCTTAGGATGAAATCCTGGGTGCCTCTCTTGATAATCTTCAAGATTTTAAGTGAGAACTGAAGAACAATTTGATGAAGGTCACTTCTCCCTCTAGGACTCTCTCCCGCACTCTAAAAATATCAGAAAATATGCTCAGAATGGCGGGATGAATGACACTCCCTTTGGATATGACCCCTCAATCCGCACCCATAACATATAAGTCAATCCTTGTAGTAAAGCCCGAGTGCATCTTCCCACACCTGGGGCATGGGGGCCTCCGCTGCTGTGGGAACCTCCCTCCTGATAGGCCTTGATGGTGGAGTCCCCTGCAACCCTGATTAGGCCTGAACCGACACCCCTGCTACTGAATGTGCCCCCCTGGCGGTGCGATGGTTGAAGACTGAGCATAAGACTAGGTCGGCACTAATGACCCTCCCCTGAATGCTGATCTCCCTCCACCAAACGACTCCCCAAAGTTTCCCGCGGACCGAGCCTTGCTGCTAGCTCCCTTCTGTTCTTCAACTTGCAGTCCTCTGTAGCTTGAGCAAATGCTACCATTTTCCCATAGTTCATCTTTGAATTCAAGGCAGCTGTAGCGGCCTCATTGATAACCAAGGGGATTAGACCTTGTACAAACTGGCGCACTCTAGCCTCCATAGTAGGCAACATGAGAATGGCATATTTTTACAGGCACAAGAACTCCATGTGATACTCCCACACACTCCTACTCCCTTGCTTAAGATTCTAAAACTCTACGGCACTAGAAGCCCTAGTCTCGGCAGGCAAGAAATGGTCTATAAAGGAATCAGCAAACTCATTCCATCTCGCTAGAGGGCTTCCCTCGTCCCGAGAGTCCTCCTACAGCTCAAACCACGCATATGCCACCCTTTTTAGGCGGTAGGCGGCCAACTCCACTCCCTCCGTCTCAGTAGCGCGCATAACCCGGAGAGTCTTATGCATCTCATCAATGAAATCATGTGGGTCCTCCTCGGGATTAGCATTCGTGAACACTGGAGGATCCAACTGCAGAAATTTGTTAACCCTAGAACCACTAGAATCCCATGCTGGCTAGAGGATGTAGGTGCAACATTCGACCTTTGGGCCTGAGAAGCCACTATATGAGTCAGAATCCGAATAGCTCCCCTAAGATCCCCATCAAAAATACCAGAGCCAGAAACTGGGGTGGAGGTGGAATCGGAATGCTAGGTGGAGGAACCGTCGCACCCTCAGTAGGTGTAGGAACTGGTGTGGCCTAGCCCGATGTAGTGGAATGAGGTAGTGTAGCAGTCGGGTGATTATCCTCACCCCTCGGGTGTTCACCCGCATCATCAAATAAAGGGCCAACTGCCACTCCTAAGTCAGCGTTGGCACCTTGGCCAGTTCTTCCTCTCTTCTTAGGTGTCATATACTGAAAGTTAAAGGAATGCACGAGTTAGAGGAGGAACAGTTGCACAATTAGTTTAATCGCACAACCCAGTATATCAAAGAAGGGTATTGTTCCTAGATGTCCAAGTAGCCTCCAACTTATAGATGTGGTCGACAACACGCCGATAAGAAGGACTCTACCAGACACGGCTCCGAGACATCCTAGGATACTTTAAAACCTTAGGCTCTGATACCAAGTTTGTCATGCCCCATCTTCGGGAAGCGCGACCAGCGCTCAACCGAGTGAACCCGACCGAGCAAGCCTGTTAGATACTTTCTACCCAATTAACCCATGATCAAGAGAAGACGTGATTTCATTAATTATACAGTAGGAGTCTTATTCATACAATCCTAAATCATTTCATTAGTCATTGACCTTTTAAGTCCCAAAATACACATTTCATATAGTTCAAGTGGAACAGGTGATCAAACACAACATGACTTGTTTAACATTCCCAACACCCATATACTACCCACATAGTGTCTATAGAGCCTCTAAAGATACAAAAGAGAGTAAATATGGTGCCGGCAACAAGGCCTCGACTATACCTCAAAAAATGACCATAATATAGACAAAAAGGTACAATACTTAACCCCGGAATGAAATGGGGCTCACCAAGTCCGCTAAGAAGAGGATGCAGCACTATCTGTGATCCGCACTGTCTGCTATATAACCACTTGCACCATTTAAAGATGCAGAGCCCCCGGCAAAAGGGACGTTAGTACCGTCGAATAGAACTAGTATGTATAGCTAAACACCAACTCAATAGAATGAATAATAATACAAGAGAAACAATGAAGAATTCAATAAGGGCTTCAAGTTTTAGTAAAATAACAACTTAAGTATTATATACATTTTCAACAAGTTAAGGATTACTAGGTTGGATGACCTTTAGTACCGATGTTCCATAACTCACAATACCTCTGTATGCTTACACGTAGTCCAATCTTGGCCCGATCGGCTAGGCTGCCTCATCTAAGACATTACCACAATTTCATTATAACTTTCCAGCACAGTACCACCATGTGTGCGGCATGGCGTCCGATCACGGCCCAATCGGCTAGGCCATCTCATTTGAGACATTACCTTTTTTAGTCAATCATCTCACATCGTACTTCTTTTATGTACTTTCGATTCATTGATAATAATGATTACGATTACAAAGTCATTCTTGGCACTTGGCCGTATTTCATAGTTCAAGACCACTTTTGAACATTCAATATCATTATCAAAATCAATAAGTCTCCTCATTCAAGTCATTAAATTAACATACGAGCAATTTGGGAATCTTAGGCACATAGAGGCCTTCCATACAATTTGGCATAACAACCTTTATTTCGATCTTGACATGAAGTCTTAACATTTCTAACACATATTCCACATTTTTAAACACATCCTCAATGACAAGATAACATGATGAAGCATTTAGAATAAATATTGAGCTTACATCCTTCAACACAAACACGTTAGAAATCGCCAACTCTATAATGATCAAGGGCGTACTCCAATTACTTGATCACCGTGGGGTTCGATTCTAAGAAGAAGGGGGTTTACCCAACATACCTCAATCGAGCTCCTTAAAATTCTAAGATGTTCCGGAATACTAGCCACTTCAATCTACTTTTGCAATATAACAAAATTGAAAATTAATTAGGAAGATGAACATGGTTGTAGCTCATTTGAGCATATTATCAAACACTAGATGTGGATCAATATTTTAAGGCTCTTTTGTGGAAGATTCCATCATTTCCCAACCCACTCTCTACCATTATTAGTTCACAATCTTCCCACATATCACGAGGATACATGCATGCAAGGTAAGCACTCTCATCCCCATGAATTACCTTACTAATGGTCTATTATAGTTACATTTTGAAATTAAGACTTTGGGTGATAGAATCTTACCTCTTAGGAATAAGACCTAGGTGCCTCTCTTGATAATCTTCAAGATCTTAAGTGAGAATTGAAGAACAATTTGATGAAGATCACTTCTCTCTCTAGGACCCTCTCCCGCACTCTAAACAAATCAGAATATATGCTCAAAATGGTCCATGGGGTGTGTTTTAACGCAATTGGGTCAGTTTTAAAAACTCCAAAATGAAGCTCCAGAACAAGGTCTGCGATGGCATATGCGATCGCATAATCGATATGCAGACCACATATCGTTCGCATAATCGGTGACCAAAATAGCCAAAAACATGTCTATGTCTGCGGTCACTATGCGTACTGCAGACCTGTTCTGTGGTCGCATAATGAACCGTAGAACAGTTATGTAGTCGCATAGTCGACCACAAAATTTCATCCAAAGTGGCCCAATTAACTGCCTCACTCGGTGCCCATTATGCGGTCCACAGAGTGATTCTGCGGCGGCATAATGGACCACAGAAATGCATAACACTACCAAACATGTTTCTTTACTTCCCGGTGCATTATTAACCACTACGCCTACTTTGGCATCACAGAACCTGGGTTTTTAGGAATAATATTTTACGGGGCCTTACATCTATCACCCCAATTGGTTTAGTTAGGAAATGTTTTATATGAGTATGCCCCTATCCTGTGAGCCTTCCATCGTTGCAAGCCCCTTCTATTCAGCCCAAGCTTTCTTTCGATTATGTCTGTTTCCGATTTTGGTATTCCATTAGCCTTAGTTAGTCGTTTAGTCAAAGCTGTACATATGCCGCTTTCGAATCGTTCTATCATTAAAAGTAGGAGTTGGAGTTGCGGGCAGAGAACTATTGGTATAGTGAGTTCATGTGCTTGCAGTTGGGTTACTACCATCCCCCTAACCATTAGTATCACACTCTATGAAGTGTCTCTCTTGTATTAGGATAACTTCAAGCCCCTTAGCTCGCTTGTATCGAGGGGGAGCTAACTTCACTTGTTTCCTTTAAGTCACTTACCAGGAGGGATAGCAGTAGATAAAGAGCACCATCACGTTACTTAACAAAAGGCTTATGCAAAAGAGAGCACCGCTTCCCCGAGAAGATAATTCGTTTTCCTAAAGTCCCTACTTTATTGCTCTAGCTCTTGACTCATATGGCACTGAAATTGGATAGGTTCATGCTTAGGCCTCATTATGGAATCTCTTTAGGCATAGGAAATTTTTCCTTTTCCATAGGAAACTCCAACTTAAACAGGAAATGGCCTGAAACTATATGTAAGGGTACTCTCATCCACTGGCTGCAAGGAAACAACTGGATTGGCTTTTCTAACTCTCTTTAAAAGAGACTGCTTTCAAATTCACTTGCCCTAGAACCTGCTTTTTATTGATATTGATCTAGAATCAGCTATTCCTAGTTTTGTTTATAATTCCTAGCCAGAGAAATTTAAACTAATCTCGAGATCCAGAAACCTATCTATACGCCTAGCCTTAAGCAAAACAAATCTCGTTAGCCCTACCGTAGAAACTATTACCTGACTTGGATTGAAAGGAAGAACTTATGACTTTGGGACTTACCCTAGGACGTAAACCCCTAGCATTCCAATTGAATCTCAAGGAGATGGAACTAAATAGGCTTAGGCCCTTTTCCTCTTTCAAGGGGACTAGAGGGAATGCAACTACTGAGACAGCAACTCAAACAAACTCCTGAGAGAAAATAAAAGTTTAGTGAGGTAAGGTCTATAGACTGTAAGGCAGAAGGCTTGAAAGGAAGAGCACTCCTACTTACCTTTGGGAGAAATCCTAGACACCATAGACACCGGATCCTCGGTAGGACTCTTATGTGATAGGCATTATGGGATTTGAGGATTGGGGTTTCACTCGCAGACCCAACCATGCTGCTTCATAAGTCTCCTATCCTATGTTGCTTTCTTTGCATGAATCAAGTTCTTCGACACGACCATCCCGACCGAGGGCTAATCATAGACTTTTCTGGAAGCATTATGTTGAGTGACTCCAAGAGTAGAATCAATATCTCAGTTCACGTTTTAGGATCCAAATGGGGAATAACACGTAAATGGACCTGAGCTCTTTGGAGCTAGAGTTGGGGTTGCTTGACGCTCTTCTCCTTTCGAGTGAATTGAATTACTTCGGCTCGGATGCCTTTGATCAAATGGAAGGATATTCACTATGGCTTGAGAGTTAATTGCATGAGAGAGTAAGTAAGAGATTGAAAAAAGAAAGTCTTAGCTCTTTGCTTGTTTCATGGTATGGACCAAAGCAAAGGTTCAGTTGCTATTGATACCTACCCAATTAACCAAAAGTATAATCGATCGAGACCGAAGCTTCTGCAATTGTGAAATTCCATTCAAATAGAAAGCTTTTTGGCCAGTTCAAGGCCAGTCGTAAGCTGTAGGAAAAGATAGTAGGGAACTAGAAGAAATTCCCGTAGTTGCATATGGGGGACGTTGAAAACATTCCAGCATATAGTATGTAATACTTTTATCAAAACGAGCACTATACTCTTTCTTAGTTTAGGGCAGAAACATACTCAAGGAACGCAAAGCTAACCCTAAAAATGGAATATTACCTCAGCTCAAAGGTTGTTTACTCAGATATTTCTTATCAAAGCGAGGGATTCGTTTCAGGCGAAATCAAATCAGAAGCTATTTCCGCTCTACCATTAATTGTTGCTATTTCCGCACCCCTGTCCGGTGGTTTGAGAAAGAAAGTCGAGACATTCAGAANTCTCAAAGGTTGTTTACTCATATATTTCTTATCAAAGCGAGGGATTCGTTTCAGGCGAAATCAAAACAGAAGCAATTTCTGCTCTACCATTAATTGTTGCTATTTCCACACCTCTGTCCGGTGGTTTAAGAAAGAAAGTTGAGACATTCAGAAAGAGAGTTATGGCATTTCTAGCATTGAAAATCCCTATTCTTATTGAATAGTTCAAATAACTAGTTGAACATACCTATTCTTTTCAAGAATAGCCTCCCCTTATCGAAAAGAAGGGTCCGAAGAAGACAGAACTGGCCATCCTTCTCATCCCCCTAAGGAAGTAGAGCGCGGTGAAAGAATTCCGTCGTTCAGTCGAAGGGGACAGGTTAGCAGCTTCAGGATAACCCGAGCAGTGAAAGAGAAGTAGGGTTCAGGCCAATCGATCCTATTTCGATTATACGGCTGGGTTCTAAACCAAAAAAGGGCATTTGAAAGCAGAGCAAGTATTAGTAGCATAACAAAAAAGCCTTCCTCGTCATTAATATCTTTGCTCGCGGCAATTGTGACCTCTCGGGAGAATCGATGNCATCCTTATCGAAAGAAGGGTCCGAAGAAGACAGAACTGGCCATCCTCCTCATCCCTCTAAGCAAGTAGAGCGCGGTGAAACAATTCCGCCGTTCAGTCAAAGGGGACAGGTTAGCAGCTTCAGGATAACCCAAGCAGTGAAAGAGAAGTAGGGTTTAGGGCAATTGATCATATTTCGATTATACGGCTAGGTTCTAAACCAAAAAGGGCATTTGAAAGAAGAGCAAGTATTAGTAGCATAACAAAATATCCTTCCTCGTCATTAATATCTTTGCTCGTGGCAGTTGTGACCTCTCAGGAGAATCAATGACTGCATCAAAGATGCAGTGCTAGTACATCTGAGAGTTCTTAATTGGCTAGATGTAAATAGCCCCATGGCTATGGAAAAAGTATTATATCGGACCTAGACCGAGGTGTTGCTGGTGATTTTCTAATCTCGCATAACAGAATGTGATACGATGAGATAGAATGCAATAAAAATAAAGACATGGAACGGGTTGCCTACTCTTAACGGTAAAAGCGAGCCCCTTTATTCTGAATTCTTTAATTAGAATCAATCAAATCTCCCCAAGTAGGATTCGAACCTAAGACCAATCGGTTAACAGCCGACCGGCTCTACCACTGAGCTACTGAGGAACAACAGGAGATTCGATCTCATAGAGTTCAATTCCCGTTCNAACCTACGACCAATCGGTTAACAGCCGACCGCTCTACCACTGAGCTACTAAGGAACAACATGAGATTCGATCTCATAGAGTTCAATTCCCGTTCTCAACCCATGACCAGTATGAGCTCGAAGCTTCCTTCGTAACTCCCGAAACTTCTTCGTAATGGCTCCCTTACATCCCTCATTTTAGAGGGAACCTCAAAGTGACCTATTTCATTATATTCCATCCATATCCCAATTCCATTCACTTAATAACCCATTGGTGTCATTGACATAACAGATGTCATTTCTAGTCTATCTCTTTTTATTTCTTTTTCTATATACGGAAAGTTCAAAAATCATCATATAATAATCCACAGAAATCGCAATAGAAAAGAAATAAGGGAGGTTTGTGATGATTTTTCAATCTTTTCTACTAGGTAATCTAGTATCCTTATGCATGAAGATAATCAATTCGGTCGTTGTGGTCGGACTCTATTATGGATTTCTGACCACATTCTCCATAGGGCCCTCTTATCTCTTCCTTCTCCGAGCTCTGGTTATGGAAGAAGGAATCGAGAAGAAGGTATCAGCAACAACTGATTTTCTTACGGGGCAGCTCATGATGGTCATATCGGTCTGTTGTGCGCCTCTGCATCTAGCATTGGGTAGACCTCATTCAATAATTATCCTAGCTCTACCATATCTTTTCTTTAATTTCTTCTAGAATAATAACAAAGACTTTTTTATTATGGATCTACTATCAGAAATTCAATGCGTAATCTCAACATTCAATATGTATTCCTGAATAATCTAATTTTTAAATTATCCAACCATTTCATTTTACCAAGTTCAATATTAGCCAGATTAGTCAACATTTATCTCTTTCGATGCAACAACAAGATCTTATTTGTAACAAGTGATTCTCTTAGTTGGTTAATTGGTCACATTTTATTCATGAAATGGCTTGGATTGGTATTATTCTGGATACGGCAAAATCATTCTATTAGATCTAAGAAGTACGTTCGATCTAATAAGTACCTTGTGTTATAATTGAGAAATTCTATGGCTCGGAGCTTTAGTATTCTCTTATTTATTACCTGTGTCTACTATTTGGGCCGAATACCCTCACCCATTCTTACTAAGAAACTTAAAGAAGCCTTAAAAATAGAAGAAAGGTTGGAAAGTGAGGAAGAAAGAGATGTAGAAATAGAAAGAGCTTCCGAAATGAAGAGGACTAAATAGGAACAAGAAGGATCCACTGAAGAAGATCCTTCTCCTTCCCTTTTTTCGGAAGAAAGGTGGGATCCGGAACAAATCGATGAAACGGAAGAAATCCGAGTGAATGAAAAGGACAAAATAAAGAAGAAATCCCACTCTCACCTTACAGAGACAAGATATAATTGTAATTTTGAATTAAAATCAAATGTTAATTAAAAAATAAACAATAAGTACTTTCATTATTATTAAATGTTAATAAACAAGACTTTTTCTTAACTCCTCTTTTACTTCACATAGCTTTTCACTCCTTTCCCTCATAGCGGAATAGTAGGTTTTATTACCTACAAACCAAAATACCCGCATTAGCTCTCCCTGAAAGGAGAAGGAAGGCTGGAATGCCAACAGGCGTCTATTATTGAATTCACCCGACCCCTGACTCATTGTACTAGTTACTGCTATAGCTAGTGCTGTATTGGTGTATTGCTAGTGAACTTACAGAGCGAGCTGTAAAGGTAGAAAAAAACAGATCAATCAAGAGATAGTGGTTCTAAGCAAGGACGGACGACTGAGGATTGGCCGGGGAGAGTCGTNAGAATAGTAGGTTTTATTACCTACAAACCAACATACCCGCATTAGCTCTCCCTAAAAAGAGAAGGCTGGAATGCCAATAGGAGTCTATTATTGAATTCACCCGACCCCTGTCTCATTGTACTAGTTACTGCTATAGCTAGTGTTGTATTGATGTATTGCTAGTGAACATATAGAGCGAGCTGTAAAGGTAGAAAAAAAAGATCAATTAAGAGATAGTGGTTCTAAGCAAGGACGGATGACTGAGGATTAGCCGGGGAGAGTCGTCTCAAATGTTGATACCATTTTATAAATAAGCCAATAAAAAAAAGAGAAGTAGAAGCCAGTAAAAGTGAAAGAGGAGTAAGCAGGGTACGCCGAAGCCCTATGCCTAAGGGGCAGTATGTAAACAAGTACATATCACATGGTTTTGTACTGAACCGCTTTCGAGCTGTCGAGTGATGATTGGCCGAGGGGCCCTTGTTTCTTTTATAAGGGAAGAGATTGTAGCTGGGTACCAATAGGCAGGGACGAGTAGGCAGGGTGTGATGAAGCTTGCGGGGTGACACATGGTTATGCAGGTCAGCTTTGGGCTGGAAATTGACGATTGACTGAGCGTGCTTTGGCAGCTCGTGGTGGAGTACTCTATGACTAATTTGCTCTATTATTGCCTCATATTCTTGAGGGAGTGATCGGGATTAAGCCACGTGGCAAAACAATACTATTCGCTCTTTGGGGTGCGCCTTTCGTACTCAAATTCGTACGGGGAAAGGACAATTATTCAGCGCACTAAACTCTAGTGAATGGGGTTCCATATTCATGAAAAGCCAGGTTAGAAATGATCCATGTTACGAAACCAAGACAAACAATCTTACTAATAATAAGAAAGGGTTAAGGGCCTCCAACGCCTATAAATAAAAACTTCTTCCAGTCTCTATTTGGCAAAGGGAGACGTAGAGGAACTTAGAAGTCGGCAAAAAAAAGCTTTGAGTGTAGCTATGGATTCTTTTATAAGACTTCACAAAATTTCTCAAGTCAAAGAGGAGAAGCTCCAATCGGAGCAATGGCTGGGTTTGCTCTGGGAGAATTTGCCTCCTCTCGACCCTGAGGCCATAGCAAAGATGATGCAAGAGATCCGGAACCACATTCATGATCCGGAAGAGAGAAAGGAGGCCCTCCTCTAGGAAAGAAGGGAACTAACTGCGCGGGTCGCCCGCATAGCTTCGGATTCCCCAGAGAGAGGATAATAGAAGAGTCCGTCGACTCTTTTTAGTTTTAGATGGTTTAAATAAGTATCTATAGGCGCAAAGTAATGTGTTTTAATTTAGGGTGTTCTTTGTCTTTTTTAGTGGAGATCTACTCTGATGCATAACTACCTTTGTTTGGTTTTATTTATTATGTTTGCATGTATGGAAAAACCCCTAGTTTAAAATGCTTACTGCTTATGCTAATATAATAATTAAGACTTTTTCGTATAAATGTGCTGAAAATGTTGTTCTTTCCTTTTGTTTCTTTCTATAGTGGAGATAGTCGCACGTAATGACAGACATATTATTAAAGGACTGTACCTTTGCTTCCTTATACTTGCTAACTAGAAATGAACCTTCACGAATTGAGTAAAAGCACCTAGCCTATCTTACTCTCTCTATTGAAAATAGCAGTTCGTCCAGCCGTCTTCTAGATTCGACCAACCAAGAGGATTCCTTATATAAAGTAAGAAAGTTTCAGGAGTGATCCTGCACACTCCAACCATTCAGGTCTATGGCCATCGAGAGCTTTTTCCCACGTTGGCTTGCTTTGTCTTGCTTACCAGCTCGGAAGTTTTCTCCAAAAAAAGGGACCGACTCTAAGGATGCATATATTTAAGTAAGCAAACTACCAGGAGGCAAGATCACAACTAGTCTAGGAGTCGAAAGAGTGCAACTGACTTAGTTGTAGAGGGCGACTGAAAAGGAGGCTCGACCAACAGGGAGAGCAGTTAGCAGAGAGAGATTGTGAATGAAAAGAGTAAGGGAAAAGTCATCTCATGACTGGAACTGGCTCAAGTCAAGGGAAAATTGCTCTTACTTCCCAAAGGGAGGTTGAAAATCTGTTACAGAATAAGCTGCTCTTCTTTCATAAGCAAATGTACTTGGCACTTTCGTATGTAGAGAATGCTTTTAGCTTTTTTCATGACTCTGCTCCTGTCTCATCCGCTGCTCTAGCTAATTGTCTACCCTTTCCAAGTGTGATTTCTATGATATGTATGGCCGGGCCTAAGGGCATATCGATTGAAGTAGATTCTTCTTTTGATCAATCAAAATCCCTTCCCAAACTGTACAAGCTTCTTCCAAAGAATACGACTTTCTGGATGTATATGATGATATCTATACAGATGGAGCGTATATATAGCGTAGAATGAAGTACCACATGGGTGGATGCATATATATGAATCCAAATCTGCCGAATCAGTAATGTTATGATCTTCTACATCCCGGGTCTTCCCGTTCCGTCATCTGGATTATGTTCTTCATGTAGCATTCAGACCGAATGACTCTATGCATTTACGTCGATACTTCCACATATTATGGGCAACACATGAGACATCTCTATTTTTCCTTGGTGAATCTTTAGAATTCCCACTGCTTAACTTTCAATTCGCCTCTGACCATCAAATGAAATGTGAATAACCCGTCCTCCTCTCTTTGAAAGAAGGGGCGCTTCCGGTTCTGTCGGTGCTTGAAACAATTTTGTCTTCTCCATATTACTATATCTCTAGAGTCAATAATTTTATATGAGGAACTACTGAACTCAATCACTTGCTGCCGTTACTCTTCAGTTTTCTGTTGAGGTCTATCCTGCAGAGGTACTCAAATTGGATCAGTGATCGATTTCTAGGTTTCGTCGTAAACCTAATTGGTTATTTCCAATTACGTAAATCAATAGTTCAAACCGCACTCAAAGGTAGGGCATTTCCCATTTTTATAGGAACTTCTGTACCAGAAACAATGNTTGTCGGTGCTTGAAACAATTTTTTCTTCTCCATATTTGTCACGACCCAATCCGATGGGCCACGATAGGCACCCGGTACCTTACTCAACCGAGTACCAACGTAACGTATCTTTAGTCTCACAATATCATAGGTAATTGAGCCAGAGAGGCTTTTGTGAGATAAGTAGAATAAAACATGAGGAAATACTCAATATCGGATGACCCAATTTGATATACTGACTTATACATATGACGTACTGGCCTATAAGAGTACATAAATATTATAAAGGTCGGTACGGAGCCCCGCCATACCAAACAATACATATTCAAATCACACTGACCAAATAGGCAACTCCGGAGCAAGTAGAGTGCACAAACACCTTCTGCTGCGCTGATAGCCTACTAGGAGAACTCTCAACCTGTCTATCGGGAGTTGTGGGCATGAAATGCAGCGTCCCCAGGCAAAAGGAACGTCAGTACAAATGAAGTACCGAGTATGGAAGGCATGACAGTAGTATCATAAAAGGAACGTCAGTACAAATACGTTAATATGATTTCTCGAATATCATAAAATTAATTTTCCTTTCGGACAAACTTTATGAAATATATAATTTTTTAGGACCCATGAACAGAGGATATAATAATAATCCACATGGGGAATCAAGAATATAGACACCCCTAGTATTTCTATGAATAGAGTCATTTATGGAAGTTGCGTATTTTGCTCGTGTCGTTTGTATCATTTGGATCATGACAAAAGGAAAGAAGGGATAGCCTTAACACACCTTAACACCGTTGAGTCCTTAATACCTTCCATGAAATTCTTCAAACAACTCAATCCAATCTACCACAGCATAAGGAGATTTAAAATCAGTGTTGTGTAAAGGGTAAGTCCATAACTTAAACTAGTAGCCCGTTTGCATCTCCCCTGTAACTAGGCCCTCCTTCAATACCATATACCACAAACAACAAGAACACAACAATAACAACATGTAAGCATCATTTTGTAACCTTATCTCCATCACAATATACCACAAAACAGCCCACACACCCTAATCACTTCATACATAAAATGACAACCAAAGTAGTGTCAAACAACAAACAATAATGTAACTACGAACGACCAGCCCACCATTCCTTCATTATGTTGTGTTTATCCACACAATTTATACTCCAAAACTCCATTAAATAGTAGAAAACTATACAGCACAAAGGCAACATGAAACAGCCCACAAAACAGTCCACTACAAGTCAAATAACTCGAACTCACGGCTTCCGATCACCGTCCTGTGAGTTCTAACTATTAGGAAATAAATGTATCAACATTACTTGATATTTATACACTTAAATACAGAAATTACACGTTTTAGTAACTATTAAATACCTTCCAAAACTCAAACCACAAAGAAATAGAGAGGCGATATAGCGATACTTACGTCGTACGGATCGTTTTAATGTTATCGCTTCTTGATTCCGTGCCCGGGATGATAATATTGTTTGAAGCTCTTGTAGAGAGCTTAAGAGTAAAGTTAGGGGTGTTATTGGGTAGAGATCTCTGGGAAATTGGAGAAAGAGACGAGATGGAATGTAAATATCCCAATTGTTTTAAAAGTCATAAAGGTTCTACTTGACACCCTAGATTGGCCCTTCTTCCAACGCTTATAACTTTTTATCCGGGGTGTCATATGAACGAACGGTTAAGTGCATTGAAAACTACATTCCAAGACCTTCAATTTATTATATAATATGTCCCAAAACGACTCATATAGCATACGAAATATATTTCTCAAAAGGCTCTGTTACCTGGCAAATCCCTAGTCGGTGTCTCCGCAACTTTAATCCGATTTTTCCCAAACATCATATTTTCTATACAAACATAATATATAGCCATATTATGACTTTCAAATCATTTAAATCATGATTAACAAGTCTCATATTCATTATGTCACCTTGGGACGCACAGGATGTAACAATCTCCCCCACCCCTAGAAACGTTCGTCCTCGAATGTTAAACTCCCAGAAATCTATAGAAATATTGGCAGAGTCTCCTCTGTAACGGTACTACTACCAGCTTGTCACATAGCAAACTCAACAATACAAAGCCACTCAGGTCCAGAATAATCAATAACACTAATGGCCTCACACGACCAATAACAATATCTAACATATGAATCAAGTACCATATACGTACCTAAAGGTTGTGATGTCTCAGTCTGATCCTCCTCTAGAAGTGGAAACAAGTGAGGATACCTAGTCTGCATTGCTTCTTCAACTTCCCAAGTCATCTCTTTCACATTATTATTAATCCAATGTACTTTAACCGAAGCTACATCCTTAGTTCTTAATCTCCGAACTTGTCTATATAGTATAGCAATGGGAGCTTCCTCATATAATAGTTGCTCTGTAACTTGAACATCATCAACTAGAATGACTTTAGAGGGATCTCCAATACACCTACGAAGCATAGACACATGAAATACTGGATGTACAAACTCCAATTTGGAAGGCAAGTTTAACTCATATGCTACTTGGCCTACTCTATAATCTTATAAGGTCCAATATACCGAGGGCTAAGATTTCCTTTATTACCAAATCGCATAACGCCTTTCATCAGTGACACCTTTAGGAATACCAAGTAATATACCTGAAACTCCAAGCCTCGTCGTCGATTATCTACATAGGATTTCTGACAACTTTGAGCCGCTAATAGCCATTCCCGTATAAGCTTAATCGTCTCAACTGCCTGTTTTATCAACTCTGGTCCTACTAACTTAGTTTCCCCAACCTCGAACCATCCGATAGGTGACCTACACTTCCGTGTGAAAAGAGCTTCGTATGGAGCCATCTGAATGCTGGAATGATAAATATTGTTATATGCAAACCCAATAAGTGGAAGATGATCATCTCAGCTACCCCTGAAGTCCATCACACAAGCCCGTAGCATATCCTCCAGTGTCTGAATAGTACGTTCAGCATGACCGTCTATCTGGGGATGAAATGTTGTACGACTTACCTGAGTCCCTTATCCTTTTGTAACGACCTCTAGAAATTAGCTGTAAATTGAGCACCTCTATTTGAGATAATAGATATAGGGACACCATGAAGTCATACTATCTCCCTAATGTAAAGCCTTACATAATCCTCTACTGAATAAGTAGTCTTGACAGACAGAAAATGGGCTACTTTTATAAGTCTATCAACAATAACCCATATAGAATCGAACTTACGTTGGGTACGAGGTAAGCCTATGATGAAATCCATATTAATCACTTCCCATTTACAAGTCGAAATCTCTATAGCCTGTAATAATCCACTGGGTTTCTGATGCTCAATCTTAACCCGCTGACAACTAGGGCACTGAGCAACAAACTCTGATATATCCTTCTTCATTCCGTTCCACCAGTATATTCCCCTAATATCATGATACAACTTCGTCGCTCCTCGATATATGAGGACTCCATCTCCTGTAATCTCAAATGGTGTATTCTCCTTTTGAGGGGATGTATCTCTGTAATGAGCTATCATAGGATCCTCATACTGGCATTCCTTCACTTCAGTTACTAAAGAGGATGTTGTCGTGTCCTAAATAGTAACTCTGGTATCATCTGAGTCCAGTAATCGAACTCGAAGACTAGCTAGTTGATGAATCTCATGGGCTATCCCACACTTCTCTGGCTGTAAATATGACAGGCTACCCATAGATCTACGGTTGAGGGCATCGTCTACTACATTCGCCTTCCCCGGATGGTATAAAATATCAACGTCATAGTCTTTCAGTAGCTCCAACCATCTCCTTTGGCGTAAATTCAATTCCTTTGGATTGCAGCTATATTGAAGGCGCTTATGATCCTTATAGATATCAACATGAATGCCATACAAATAGTGCCTCCACGTCTTTAGTGCATGAATCACCGCGACTAACTCTAATCGTGGGTCGGATAATTCTTCTCGTGCTTTCTTAGTTGTCTTTAAGCATAACCAATTACTTTTCATGGTCGTTCTGCCACTTGTTACATGAATACATGTTTTATCTCATTGCCCACAAATACTGGAATTTCCTGTAACTCATATGATCTCTAATATCATCTTTTGATTTTTTTCCTTCTCGTTCATTAGCCACGATAGGTGCCATTTTCTTATGCAGTGCATATAATGTTGTTGTGATACTGTTGTTACAAGACCATTTCTTCCCTATGACACTATGCTTAAGTTGAAGCCTTCTTCCTTATTCCCTCAGCTAGTCTTTCTTTGTAGTACTTAAGAGAGACCCTTTGACTCCTGTAAAGCTTGTGCGTATTACATCGTATACCCGAAAGAAATTTTTTTTTACGTTCTTACTCACCTATAATTATCCTTAATTACTTACCTCTGCGCCCTTGTGCTCATAAGGTTGATTCTTAACTGAAAATTTGGACTATACAACCCAACTCCTATCTGACTATTTCTCAAGGATTACGATGCCATCATATTTGCGAGACTGAATTTCCTATGTTGGGTTTCACTATGTTTATCTTGCACAACCTGCTGATTTGTCTACATCTTCTTGTTTAGCCATTGCTAGGTTCTTCCTGAATTAACTCTAACTACACGTTAGTCCATTCTCATATCTATATTCTGCGTAATCTCTCTTGGGTTATATCCTTTGTCTTAACTTAGCCCGCACACTGGCTCCTTATGTATCCAGTGTTCATTTGCACTTATTTATCAATAACATCTAGTGATGGAACCCTTTCTGCCTCTCCCCGTCGTCATGCTTACATAATGTTCTGGAGTCGTATCATATCCGTAGGATCTGAATAAATGCAATCTCATTCCTTTTGCCTTTCTACGATATTCTTCCTTTACTATTTCATAGTTACCTTAACCACATAACTCCGACTTAATATCATATCACGCCATCTTCCCCCCTTTTGGGTTGTACAAACATTTATTGCTATGAAGATTTACCTATAAATGTTTCACCTCTTCATATTTGGCGTCTTTTCACATCTTCACGGACTCTTACTTATCTTGCGGTAACCCTTCTGTATTAGGGATAATTTAATTTCTTACACACAAAGGTGACATCTAGTGTAACTCGCACACTTAGTCCCTTAATCATAACTTAGCTCACAGTGTTTGTTTTAGGGAAACGTCTTCCTGAATGACGTTTGAAAGTTATTCTTCTGTTGTCCATTCAATTATCGTCCGGAAGTTTATCTCTGAAATTCTCACAATGTCAACTATTATCAAATCCTCCAGTCCCGAATTCATGTTCAGTTTATCATATTCACTAGCCCATACTAGTTTCTATTACTTCGGGGTCTAACGTTTCCTTCTGGTAATCACGTATGAGTCACCAATTCATTTCTCGAAATGGGGACATGACTTTATGGCCTATAATCTTTTATTGTCTCAAAGCCTGTAACTTCTTGTCTTTTTCTTCACTTGATTATAGAATCTGTAGTCCTGTCATATTTTGATTTACCGTTATTATCCATTTATCCCATCTTACTCATAATGCATCATTTACTTTCTTCTTATTCTCCGGATAATATTTCTGTCTTTCACCTTATTATGAAAACTTCTTCAAAACATTCTTTCACTTTTAGCCCCCCTTGATTCAACTCACTGGCTCTTCGGGTCGCCTAACATTCCCTCTTTACTAGGGACGAGAGCCATACAAAGGTAAATATTTATCCATTTAGGATTCCAATGCCAATCTTCTGAAATGTCTGAACATTATAGTATTCATATCTGATTGTACTATTCTAGAGTGCACCATCTGGGTGTCTCACAAGGAGAACCATTACCATGTTTGCAATATCCCTCGAAAATGTGAGCTAATGATAACAATCCATCCATAAATTTGGGTTACTCTAACCCCAGCTGGATGTTGATATCCCATCCTTCTCTTAAATTATATATTTTAGCTCCCACAGGGCATAACTGAAATGGGTGTTGTCAAGTGAATATATCTTTGTTATTGTTGAAAGTAACTCGGAATGCTTATATTTCTCTACCTGAATTGTAAATACAGATAATCTTTACTATTGCGTACCTCGTATCCTTCTTCACCTAGCTTCTTTTACTTGTTGAAACTTGTATCTACCTTCTGATTTTCTCGTTGCTTTTCACCATAGGGGTAGATAGATATTCATGCCTTAGGGCTCCTTATCAAGAATCTCACACTTCGTAGCACACACATATCTACTGAAGGCCTTACATTTACTCATTATAAGCATGACGCAAAATCAAGTTTCTCTGACTCAACTCTTCCACAGCCGTATTCAATCTCTTACCAATTGTCTTTCTGGATGTAGATGCCGTTGTATAATGAATAAAATAGAATTTAGGAATATGAATTTCTTACAGATGAGCTCTACCATATGATCTAGAGTAATAAGAAAGAGTGACAATCCTAAATTCATTGTAGCCTCCTTCTTATAAGTGTGGTGCACAACACAACCATAAACAAGACTCTACTAGACACGGCTTGTAGACTCCCTAGGACAGAACTGCTCTGATACCACTTATGTCATGACCCAAACCGATGGGCCATGATGGGAACCTGTTACCTTACTAAACCGAGTACCAATGTAACGTATCTTTAGTATCATACTATCATAGGTAATTGAGCCAGAGAGGCTGTCATGAGATAAGTAGAATAAAACATGAGGAAATACTCAATATAGGGTGACCCAACTTGATATACTCACTTATACATATGACGTACTGGCCTATAAAGCCATACCAGTATCCGTATATATGACATCTGTCTACAAGCCTCTAAGAGTACATAAATATCATAAAGGTCGGGATAGAGCCCCGCCATACCAAACAATACATATTCAAATGACACTGACCAAATAGGCAACTCCAGAGCAAGTGGAGTGCACAAACACCTTCTGCTGAGTTGATAGCCTACTAGGAGAACTCTCAACCTGTCTATCGGGACCTACGGGCATGAAACGCAGCGTCCCCAGGAAAAAGGGATGTCAGTACAAATAAAGCACCGAGTATGTAAGGCATGATAGTAGTATATAAAAGACATGAAAGAAACATGGAGTAAAGAACTCAACCTGAAATTCTGAATAGCTCTGTGAATCATGAAAATTTCTTATGTCATGCATGTATGTATAAATGCCATACCATGCATAGGTATATGCATACCTAACATCATCAAGCCTGTGAGGGTATCCCATCATATCATCTCAGCCACTATGGGCAAAATCATCAAAGTATACCAGCTGATCAGGAGGTGGTGCGTATATAATGCATTAACCTTTTCCCATATCCCATATACATATAATTTATGCGTATATAACGCCTTCTGTTCATCGGTCAATGTACATGTATAAATGCATGAAATGCATAAGAAATACGTTAATAATATTTCTCGAATATCATAAAATTAATATTCCTTTCGGACAAACTTTATCAAATACATATTTTTTTGGGACACATGAACAGAGGATATAATAATAATTCACATGGGGAATCAAGAATATAGACACCCTTAGTATTTCTATGAATAGAGTCATTGAAGAAAGTTGCATATTTTGCTCGTGTCGTTTGTATCATTTGGATCATGCCAAAAGGAAATAAGGGGTAGCCTTAACATACCTTAACTCCGTTGAGTCCTTAATACCTTCCAAGAAATTCTTCAAACAACTCAATCCAATCTACCACAGCATAAGGAGATTTAAAATCAGTGTTGAGTAAAGGCTAAGTCCATAACTTAAACTAGTAGCCCGTTTACGTAAATTTGGGCAGCATCACCCATGTAACTAGGCCCTCCTCCAATACCATATACCAACAACAACAAGAACATAACAATAACAACATGTAAGCATACTTTTCCAACCATAGCTCCCTCACAATATACCACAAAATAGCCCACACACCCTAATCACTTCATTCATTAAATGACAACCAAAGTAGTGTCAAACAACAAACAATAATGTAACGACGAACGACCAGCCCACCATTCCTTCATTATGTGGTGTTTCTCCACATCATGTATCCTCCAAAACTCCATTAAACAGTAGAAACATATACAACCCAAAGGCAACACGAAACAGCCCACAAAACAGTCTACTGCAAGTCAAATAACTCGAACTCACGGCTTCTGATCACCGTCCCGTGAGTTCTAACTATTAGAAAATAAATTTATCAACAGTCCTTGATATTTAAAAACTTAAATACTGAATGTAAACATTTTATTAACTATTAAGTACATTCCAAAACTCAAACCACAAAGAAAAAGAGAGGTGATATAGCGATACTTATGTCGTAGGGATCGTTTTAATATTATCGCTTCTTGATTCCGTGCCCGGGATGATAATATTGTTTGAAGATCTTGTAGAGAGCTTAAGAGTAAAGTTAGGGGTGTTATGTGGGTGAGATCTCTGAAAAATTGGAGAAATAGACAAAATGGGATGTAAATATCCAAATTGTTTCAAAAGTCATAAAGGTGCTACTTGGCACCCTATGATTGGCCCTTCTTCCAATACTTATAACTTATTATCCGGGTGTCGTATGAATGAACAGTTAAGTGAGATGGAAACTACATTTGAAGACCTTCAATGTGGTATATAATATGTCCCAAAAAGACCTCATATAGCACGTGAAATATATTTCTCAAAAATCTCTGTTACATGGCAAATCCTTAGTCGGTGTTTCCGCAACTTTAATCCAATTCTTCCCAAAATTCATATTTTTTATCCAAACATAATATATAGCCATATTATGACTTTAACATCATTTAAATCATGATTAACAATTCTCATATTCATTATGGCACCTTGGACGCACAGGGTGTAACAATATTACTATACCTCTAGAGTTAATAATTTTATATGAGGAACTACTGAACTCAATTACTTGCTTCTGTTACACTTTAGTTTTCTATTGAGGACTATCCTGCAGAGGTACTCAAATTGGATCAGTGATTGATTTCTAGGTTTCGTCGTAAACCTAATTGGTTATTTCCAATTACGTAAATCAATAGTTCAAACCGCACTCAAAGGTAGGGCATTTCCCATTTTTATAGGAACTTCTGTACCGGAAACAATGGTATCTCCAATTATAGCCCCTTTGGGATGTAAAATATATCTATTCTCACCATCCCCATAGTGTATGAGACAAATGTATGCATTTCTATTAGGGTCGTATTCTATGGTTACGATTCTACCATATATGTCTTTTTCATTCCGTTGAAAATTGATTTAACAGTATAGACGCTTATGACCTCCCCCTCTATGTCTTGCGGTAATGATTCCTTTGGCATTACGAACTTTCCCACAATGATGCTGTCCATAGATCAAATTATTTTGTGGATTGGATTTCACTTGACTGTCTACGGTTCCATTGCGTGTGCTCGGGGTAGAAGTTTTGTATAAATGTATCGCCATGCTATTAAGTATTTTTATTTAAGTTTTTTTCTTTTTGATAGGTGGAATAGAATAATCCGGTTGAAGCGTAATTATCATATGTCTGTAATGCATTATATATCCCGTAATAGGTCCCATTCTTCTACTCTTTCCCAGAAGTCGATGACTATTCATAGCTATTACGTTGACACCAAAGAAGAGTTCGACCCAATGCTTTATTTTTGTCTTAGTTGATTCTAATTCAACATTAGAAGTATATTGATTCTTCCCTAATAACCGAATACTTTTGTATGTAAATACTGCATATTTGATTCCATCTATAAATCGATTTTCTTCCCTATGAGTTAAAGTCTCAATAAGAATGCTAGTTCTTACTGTTCATTATGATATGAATATACCACATCAAAACATTATGTATGGATGATGAGGTTCTATTGATACATAGTCAATTCCAATAGACTTATTGGAGGGTCCCATTGGCGTGCATCCTGAAGGAATTGAACCTATGAATTCGCCAATTATGAGTTGGGCGCTTTAACCATTCAGCCATGGATGCAACAAGACTCAACAAAAGAAATTGGTTTTGGTATTCCTTCTCGAGCTTCTATTTCTTCCGTTAAAGGAGATTCGAGAAAAGATGGAATAGGAAGACGTGTTTCGCAAACGAACAAGATACGGGTTGAGAAGGGGGAGTTAGCAAAGTTAGACAAGATTGGAATGGGCATAGGAACATGTATTGATGTACCAGATCGGCTAATGCTCCCAGGTTGATGCAATGTATTCCACCAGTTGACTGAAGACTTCATTATTGGCATATGGATCAGTCCAACACGGATTGAAATAGGAGCCGGTTCGACAAAAATCTTTTGAAAACGCAGTGCACCTAGGTAAATAAGGAACAGGATGAATACAGAGGTTAAACGAGCATCCCACACCCAAAAGGTACCCCACATAGGTTTTCCCCAAAACCCCCAGTAACTAAGGTAAACATCGTAGAAAAAGTACCTATTTCTTTACCGGCTCAGGAAGAGTGAAGAAAAGGGGGATGTTTTGTTAATAGGAACAAAACAGTATTTGTAGCCGAAACGATATAAACAAGAATACTCATCCGAGCCACATGAACATGTACATATGGGATACGAGAATTTCCACCTTGTTGAAGATCGAGCGGTGCTACCCGAAGACTTAAATGAATCGCCATCGCTGTTAAGAACAACCGAGATCCAATAAGAATTTGCGCGTAGCTTCTGCTCTTTGACATCAAAAAAGAAGGTTGTAATAACAAAAGGGACATGTGACAATTTGGTCTTAGCTAGTGGAACAATAAAGACATAGAGCTATATTCAATACGCAATCAAAAGATTTCTCCCCAAAAAAGAAAAGAATTCCCCTTGCTTTCTTTTTGCTCCGCTCATGCGTGGCAATCCCTGCTGGCGGAGCGGCATACAGAAAAAAGAAGCGACTACCTTACTTAAGCAATTTTTCTTATTCTTATTCTTTCTTAGTTGTAGTTCCCATATTGGTTTTTTTTTCTTTCTAGGTTTCTTAGGGCCCTCCGTCTTCAGAACGGTCTGCCTGGCCACTATGAATGAATATTACATCAATAGAGTAAGTTTTTCTTTAAGTTGTGCCCTTAACACGAAGCTAGGGCAGCGATGCGAAGGCTTGTGAGTGCATTAAGTATATTAAACATATACTAGCTGGTCTGAATTATGCAGGACCGAGCCCTGGCCTTGGAAGCCATTCATTCAAGCCTTCCCAGCCCTTTTTTATTGTTTTTTGATCGGACTTTCTAAATCCATATGGTATGATATGGCTTTGAAGATTACTAGCCTGGGTTTGTGTGAAACATAAGAACATGAGAAAGTTCATTTTTTCGCTACGCGTGTGACCTCACCTGATGGCTTTCAAAATGGCCTAAAGTGCATGATTATTCAATTTCTGAAATATATAAATATAAAGAAAAAGGCCTCCTCTTGCTGTTCTCTTTCTTTCTCTCTCTTATTAACTATTGACATAGCAAAGTCTGGTTCTATTTAGTGTGATATCCGCCCTCTACAAAGTTATTTTTGAAATGGTCTTTAAACGACTCTTCGTCTCGAGTTCCAAAAGGTTTAATGAATGGCTTTTTTCTCTGCCCACCATCCATGAAAAGACAGACTACATAGGGCCTCCTCAGCTCGCCCTGGTTCAAATACAATTTTATCCTACCTCGCTCACCACCCCTCAGGCTTAAAAGGCTTTTTCGTTGTCACCACTTACCTAGATCGATATGGCTAGTTGTCTAGCGAGATTTCTAGCTTGAATTAAGGATTCGAAGCCCCTCTCCTATCTCTGTAACTAGAGAGGTAGGCAAACCTGAGTTTCGAGGTACCTCGATTCGGGATGTCGGAACATCAACCGGATTGGAAACCGAATCCTAAAGTGACTTCGGAACAGGTTTGAGAGATTCAATCGAAAACCTTTCCTATCTAGTGTCAGTTGATCCTTCAGCGTCTGCACCAACTAAATTAGAAGCTTAATTCAAAAGATGAGAGTAGGCTCGAGGAGGATCAAAAGACTGATTCTCGGTCCCCTAAAGTTAGAAAGCTGGTTAGACTGCAATTTATGCCAGTGGAAAGAAAAGTCACGAAAAGCGATCCATATGATCATAAAGAAAGGCTTGCCTATACGTCTTTCTAGCGTATGCGCGGTTTATTTCGATTGGAGCATGTCGCTATATGAATCAATCAGCCTATACTAGTTCTCCTTGTGTCATCCGATTTTAGGGAATTCATTGGATCGTGAAGTTGCTTCACACCTGGCCATATCAAGGGAATGAAAATGAACTTGTCCCTAAAAAAACAGAAAGGAACTGGAATGGGAGAGGATGGTCATAGAGAAAGATGCCTTAATAGGTTGGTCATCTGTCAGGACGAGAATGTGAGTTCTTCTTATTATCAGTGAACCGCTACCCCTCATACTCTTCTTTCCATGTTTGGTCGCTCTTCTTATCTTCCGTACCCCCAATCCTCCTTCATATGAAGGCATCGTAACATATACATCAAATCAAGATCAAATGAAAGATTCTCCATCCATACTTTATACTCGTTTATCCCTCGTTCAACTAGATGGGCCTAGAATAAGACATTAAAAAACCGTCGATATGTGGGGTGATCGAAGCGACTCATCTACAACTCATCATTGAAAACAACATGCGCTCCTATGTGAGGAGGGGGGAAATGAAAGTAAGAACCATGCGCATAGATGAAAGAGCGCGCTTTGAGGGAAGAGGGGAAGAAGTACTTATAGGGACTTCTTTAACATTATTCTTTCCTCTTCTTGCTTATCACCTTCTTTCCCTTTCCTCGCATCCTAATATATTAAAGATCAAGACGATTTGCTCCAGGTCCAGATATCTCCCTTCGAGATTGGCAGCATCAGTCTAAGTAGCTTAGGATTTTGAAGAAAAAGGTAGAAGAAGGAAGGGTGGCTGAAGTAGAACCATAAGAAGTACCTTTAGCATTTCAAGTACCCGGTTCAGAGCAATGACAGTATATCCACCAGCAGCGCCTTTAGCATGATAGGCAGGCATCAAGTTTTGATCCATCGGTAGCAGAGCCACCCAGATAATGACCTTGACGATTATTTTAGAAGTAGCGCTTTACTAGCCTGACGAATCAAAGCAAGGTAAAAATCCATCCCTCTTTTTGAAACTGATTAATTAACGACCCGCCAAGCAAGGTCACGTTGCACGGTAGTAGCCAGTTCAAGGAAGTGAAACTAGGATAGGAAACTTTCCTTTTTTTTACTTTTAAGTAAGTAAGACCCTGTCCTCTTCCCTTTCGATATCAAGATAATTGACGGAGGTGGTGCTTTGAACATTTTCGCTGAAGTCGAAAAGATAAACATATACCCGGTATACCAGCAAGCTTTCTATGCGGATACCCCTTTTTTACTCTCAACCATTGCATTGCCGAGAGGAGAAAATGCTCAAGGTTCTATATATTCTTTCTTTATTCAATTCATTCCTATCACTTTTGTTTTTAGTACTGAGTTTCCTTTCCTCTCCAAGACAATCGATCGCCTTCTTAGTTAACTACAGATCCCGCCCTTTAGCCATCTATCTTTCGATACGGACGACTTATGGGTCATAGAATTTTAAGAAAGGTAGGGAACAATGGCCTCACACAAAAAGATTTGTCTAAGAAATCTNCGGTCCCCTAAAGTTAGAAAGCTGGTTAGACTGCAATTTATGCCAGTGGAAAGAAAAGTCACGAAAAGCGATCCATATGATCATAAAGAAAGGCTTGCCTATACGTCTTTCTAGCGTATGCGCGGTTTATTTCGATTGGAGCATGTCGCTATATGAATCAATCAGCCTATACTAGTTCTCCTTGTGTCATCCGATTTTAGGGAATTCATTGGATCGTGAAGTTGCTTCACACCTGGCCATATCAAGGGAATGAAAATGAACTTGTCCCTAAAAAAACAGAAAGGAACTGGAATGGGAGAGGATGGTCATAGAGAAAGATGCCTTAATAGGTTGGTCATCTGTCAGGACGAGAATGTGAGTTCTTCTTATTATCAGTGAACCGCTACCCCTCATACTCTTCTTTCCATGTTTGGTCGCTCTTCTTATCTTCCGTACCCCCAATCCTCCTTCATATGAAGGCATCGTAACATATACATCAAATCAAGATCAAATGAAAGATTCTCCATCCATACTTTATACTCGTTTATCCCTCGTTCAACTAGATGGGCCTAGAATAAGACATTAAAAAACCGTCGATATGTGGGGTGATCGAAGCGACTCATCTACAACTCATCATTGAAAACAACATGCGCTCCTATGTGAGGAGGGGGGAAATGAAAGTAAGAACCATGCGCATAGATGAAAGAGCGCGCTTTGAGGGAAGAGGGGAAGAAGTACTTATAGGGACTTCTTTAACATTATTCTTTCCTCTTCTTGCTTATCACCTTCTTTCCCTTTCCTCGCATCCTAATATATTAAAGATCAAGACGATTTGCTCCAGGTCCAGATATCTCCCTTCGAGATTGGCAGCATCAGTCTAAGTAGCTTAGGATTTTGAAGAAAAAGGTAGAAGAAGGAAGGGTGGCTGAAGTAGAACCATAAGAAGTACCTTTAGCATTTCAAGTACCCGGTTCAGAGCAATGACAGTATATCCACCAGCAGCGCCTTTAGCATGATAGGCAGGCATCAAGTTTTGATCCATCGGTAGCAGAGCCACCCAGATAATGACCTTGACGATTATTTTAGAAGTAGCGCTTTACTAGCCTGACGAATCAAAGCAAGGTAAAAATCCATCCCTCTTTTTGAAACTGATTAATTAACGACCCGCCAAGCAAGGTCACGTTGCACGGTAGTAGCCAGTTCAAGGAAGTGAAACTAGGATAGGAAACTTTCCTTTTTTTTACTTTTAAGTAAGTAAGACCCTGTCCTCTTCCCTTTCGATATCAAGATAATTGACGGAGGTGGTGCTTTGAACATTTTCGCTGAAGTCGAAAAGATAAACATATACCCGGTATACCAGCAAGCTTTCTATGCGGATACCCCTTTTTTACTCTCAACCATTGCATTGCCGAGAGGAGAAAATGCTCAAGGTTCTATATATTCTTTCTTTATTCAATTCATTCCTATCCTTTTTGTTTTCAGTCCCGGGTTTCCTTTCCTCTCCAAGCCAATCGATCGCCTTCTTAGTTAACTGCGGAACCCGCCCTTTAGCCATCTATCTTTAGATACGGAGGGCTTATGAGTCACAGAATTTTAAGCCCAAAAAACAAGGTAAGAAAGGTGGGGAACAGCGGCCTCACACAAAAAGATTTGTCTAAGCAATCTCAAAGAGATTTTCAATAAGTCAATACCAAGATTTGCTTTCTGCGCCTACTGATGTGATGATAATTCAGAAGCTTTTTTGCAAAGAAGNACTTTTGTTTTTAGTACTGAGTTTCCTTTCCTCTCCAAGACAATCGATCGCCTTCTTAGTTAACTACAGATCCCGCCCTTTAGCCATCTATCTTTCGATACGGACGACTTATGGGTCATAGAATTTTAAGAAAGGTAGGGAACAATGGCCTCACACAAAAAGATTTGTCTAAGAAATCTCAAAGAGATTTTCAATAAGTCAATACCAAGATTTTCTTTCTGCGCCTACTGATGTAATGATAATTCAGAAGTGTGTTTGCAAAAATGAAGGGACTTGTTCCTATGGGTTCACGTGCTAAGGATCCACTCCACTAAAAATTCTATTTTTCAATAGAGAGATTTAAGGCACATTAATCACGTCTTGAAAGAGGGAAGTAGTGTAGTAAGAGAGGTAAATATGGATGGGAATAGATAAGTAAGAGAGAATGCGACACCAACTAGCAGAAGGGACAGAATGAGAAAAAATCCCCAAGATGGAAAAAAACCTTGAAAGACAAAACCAGAAATGAAATAGCGAGACCAAACGAGCAAAAAGCCACGAAGGTTGACGATAAGAGCATAAGACTTTATAAGAGGGGATAGAGCCCTTGATCCTTTCAAAAATGTAATTATCCTTAATATTCAGGAGCAAATTTAGAACCTATATAGTGGATTAAAAGAAAGAATATACTCATATGAAAGTTCCCCAGAAAAAATGGATGTTGTTGAATCATCTATGAAATACGCTCTTGCTCATGATTCTGTTGTTCTATCTCAGACCAGGCTATCTCCGAGAAAATAGGGGTCCCGGACGGGAGAAGTATAAGGTAGGCTGTCCTATGACTAGTTTGTAGTTTTTTTTGGGGCTATTTGTTTTAAATTTCCCTCCTCGCCTAGAATAGAAGGATAAGATAAAAGGCAGGCTAAGCCCGTATTAGCTCTTTTCAGGTTGATAAGGTGGAACTGAAAACATTGGAGCACATCCTTACCTACATCGAACTCTATGTGTTAAGCAT
>AWOL01S0038425.1:0-48987 GCA_000715115.1 Nicotiana otophora
GACCCGTCCCAGCTCGGCAGCCCGCGAGTTTTTGTTTAAAAAAAAATATGAAAGAACCGTTGACCAATGGCTAATTTTTCAAAAATAGCTGTTGGTAAAAACGATAAACGGCCAAAAAAACCCCTAAGTTTATTAAATTATATTTTGGCCCTATTTTTAACTATAAAAATCCCACATCCTTCATTTTTCCCACACAAATCTATCATTTTCTCTCTAATCTCTTATATTCTATTTATATTCTTCTCTCAATTTTCTCATAATTAACTACGTTTCAAGTATTGGGCAAATTTTTGGAGCAAGTTTTAAGCTTCAAATTAATTTGAATTTGGAGCAAGTTTTTAGGTAATTTCTTCACGTTTCAATATTTGATCATCATGCACTCGTTCCATATCTTAATTTTTATATTTACTTTTTGCGTATCATTTTAGTGTTTAATTTTTGTGTTAACTTTACGTATTTAATTTTTGTGTTTACTTTTCGTATTTAAATTATGGCTCCTACAAAGTATTTGGCAAGCTCAATCCATTTTAAAAAAAAAGTAGTAAAGGTGCTAGTTGTAGTAGTAATCCTAATTATCTTCCTAGAGTTAGAAAATGTATATATACGAAATGACTCATGTTGATGAAACTTTCTTTATCCAAACCCCTGTATATTATGATATTAATCCGGAAGAACCACTAAATCATGAAACTTTACAAAGACTAGTCTATTATGATAGTAGTAAAGGCTTTAGCCTTGAATTTTTTTATTTTATTTTATGAATTGTCTTGCTTAGTTACTTAATAGTTTGAGATTATATTAAATAAACTACAAGTCTATTATAATTACTAAAATATTTTGCTACAAATCTTTTGTTTTAATATTTTATAATTCTTTACTTAGTTTTTGTATAATTTATTAAGTTTTAAGTTCATTAAAAAGGTAAAAAGAACTAGCCGTTGCAAACTTTAAAAAATTAGTGATTGCCAACTTTAAAAAAATAACTTTTGCTATCTATAAAAATGATAATTGTTATCAACTAGTGCTTAAATATTTAATTTTTTTTTTTAAAAAGGCCCATGTCCCGTCCTGTTTGTTGGTTGGACGAGATGGGCCTAGCGGGTTGTCCCGTTTGGATAGGCCCGGTCCCTTCCTGTCCTGGTAAAATTCTATCCCGTCCCGTCCCGTTGGACATCTATAGGTGAAACTGCTTTTTTTGATATTTTCAATTTTATCCTCGTCAAAACTCCATCATTGTACATTTAAAAGTTTATTTGACAAGTTGTAGTTCCTATTCCTATAAATGGCTGGCCATAGATATGAGAGAATGTTATGGTGGTTACATCAGAATATGTATTGCATCTGAAGGGCAGTAAGTTTCTAATATATTATTTCTTCAAAATCTTAATGCAGACTCGTGTCGGTAGGTCAGCATTAAGTTAGTCAATTTCACATAATATAAATATTTCAAAATCTTAATGCAGACTCGTGTCGTGCATGTCACGAGCTAAATTTGCCTGCCTCCTACTCTTACATTACATGTAGTCACCTCGTCCAAATTATCAATTAGATCGCTCTTAAAACTTTACTAATAATTCATTTTAATTTGTGTTATTTATATAGAACATTTTATTGAACAAGACTCTACAATGATCATTTTATCTTTCCGTAGATTTTACAGTTCAAAGTTATCATTTCAACTAAACACATCATTAAAAATTGCTAGAAGAATAAACTACAAATGGATTTAGAAGGCAAGGATATAACATAGATCCGACATTCAAATATCTATTCTCTTGTCAGTACTTATTTATTGGTATTTTCTATTCCTGCCAGGGAAAAACTTGTGATTTACCAATTTAAAAATCCTTACGAATAGATTAATATACAATTGCTATTTTATGCTTTTTATGTAAAAAGGGAAACTTGAAGAACAGTTCTTTGGACTCGAATAAGACACTGCAAAAGAACATTCAAAGAGTTCCAACACTCAAACCGACAAAAAACAGGAGCTCCCACACTAGTCATCTAACTATAACTCTCCTCCGCATGCCCAAATATATATGACAAATAAATCCTTGAAACTTAATTTAACAAAGAAATTATTATATTTAGAATTTAACTTCTATGTGGACAATGTAATTTTTTTTACACTAATAAGCTCGCTTAAAAAATAATTGCAGGTGATCTTTACTAAAGAAATGGAGATTAGTAACCTAAAAAATAAGATATATTACCTGTTACAACATGTTCAAATATATTGACAAGGCGAAAGTTGTTTTACGCTGTCAATGTATATATTTATATATCATTACTCCTCCTCCTACTACAACTTATTACCACCTAAGAATGGCAATGGGGCGGTGCGGGTGCAGTATGGGGCGGGGCGGATTGAATTTTTTAAAAAAAACTTGCGGGTGCGGGTATGGTTGCGGGTTTGGCCAAGAAACATATACTAATTCAAAATTTTACATTGACGCTGCTTATAACAGCTTACTAGTGTTGTACTATATTATTATTTTGACGGTGTCAATATTTAATCTCTACCTGTTATGCAAAGGTTTGGTCCTGATGGGATACATCTCGTCTTCCGAGCTGGTATTAATATTTTGAGATTGAGCTGATAGTTCACTTATGGTCATTGAATTATCTTTCAATTTCACTAAAGTCATTCAATTATTTTTTATTATTTAAAAGTAATTAAATTTTATCATTGTCACTTAAAAATTATTTTGCCTCAAACACATACCATAAATATGACATGGCATAAAATTTAATAAAAAAATCCAAAAATAAATGCTACATAAGCTTAAATGGGTCATACCCACTTTAGATCCATGTCTCCCTTAATATGATTTGATCCAAAACCCAAACGGGTTTCGATAAAAAAAAGTATTAAATTTCACATTAGTTTAAAATGATTATCCTATACTACAAAGTTTTTGCCTTTTCTGTTACATAATGCACATTCATAATTATTCTATACTAAAATAATCTATGCTAGACTATAAACCTCAACACCTCAAATGGACCTATAAACCTTNGTTTAAAATGATTATCCTATACTACAAAGTTTTTGCCTTTTCTGTTACATAATGCACATTCATAATTATTCTATACTAAAATAATCTATGCTAGAAAATTCTTATTTTGTTTGTATGCCTTATCCGAGTCATTTTATAACTCTACTGAAGCTAAAATACTATTGTATCCAACCCACATAACATATTTATAATTTTCTAGTAAAGTTAAAATACTATTGTGTCTATCTCGCATTACATATAAATGTATCATAAGCAGACAAGAATAATAAGACTAATAAGAATTTATGTTATGCAAATAAGAATAATAAGGCTAATAAGAATCTATGTTATGCGAATAAGAATTTTCTAGCATAAATTATTTTAGTATAGAATAATTATGAATGTGTATTATGTAACAGAAAAAGCAAAAACTTTGTAATATAGGATAATCATTTTAAACTAGTATTGAATTTAATTTTTTTTTTTATCGAAACCCATTTGGGTTTTGGGTCAAATCATATTAAGGGAGACATGGATCTAAAGTGAGTATGACCCATTTAAGCTTATATGACATTTATTTTTAGATTTTTCTTATTAAATTTTATGTCATGTCATATTTATGGTAGGGGTTTGAGGCAAAATGATTTTTAAGTGAAAATAATAAAGTTTAGTTACTTTTAAGTGACAAAAAATAGTTGAATGACTTTAGTGAAATTAAAAAATAATTCAATTACCATCAGTAAAATTAACCCAAATCTTCAGGAATAATTAAGGAGGTTTTTCTTCTTCTTCTTCTCACTTGCTGTAGTTCCATCACCATCAACCACAACAAACTTGACACGTACTAAGATTAAAGGTGTAGTCATGCTACTGATCATTTAAAGGTGTCATGCTACTGATCATTTAAAGGTGTAGGAACTTTTTTTTAATTTAAATCGTCTGGTATCAAAGTCCACTAGTCCAATTAATTTGAATTTGTTGGCGCGTACTAAGATTAAGCAATGCAAGTATAAAGAGCCTCTTAACAGTACTTACCTGCCTAAATCAAGCAAGCGGCAAGAATCAATCAATTACCAGCAAGATGCGCTATGGCTCATCAACCAAAAAAGGTGAGCGACTAGCTAGCACAAGCAAATTAACGACCTAGCTAACCAGTAATCTTTCTAAAACGAGAAGCAAAGGCACAACAGCTGCAAGAAGCCGTTGCATTAGCGAGAAAATGGCCTACTTATGCTGTCACCACTTCGGGTCTATGCTGCTTCCTTATTCTTGAAAACGAGCCTTGCATATATTTATAAAGAAGGGATGTCAGTGTTTTTAAAAAGTGTTCTCCCAGACTCCCACTAGTTGAGAATTTCGGTTCTAGGTTTGAATTGGGTTTGACTATGGGCCAAATTGGAATAAAAGAAAATTATTTTACCTTTTATAACAAATAGCAAAGGTATACACCCTATTTATTATAAAAAAAATTATTTTAAAATATTATTTTCTATAGATACCTTTTATATTTTATAACAAAATAGGTATTTATGGTATATACTACCATTGAGGCGTGAAATACGCTATTTATGTTTTTCCTCTCTCTTTCTTTCAATTAACACACGATTCTCTCTCAGAATTTTTCTTCTTTCCCTCTCTCTTTGAGCAAAATACTTGTTTCTAATCGTGAATTCTCTGGCCGAATCCTCTAGGGTTACTATAATTGAAAATACTTCTAAACTGTTGGGAGAAAGAGGAGAAAGACAGACCTTTTCTTCAAAATCAGATTCCTCCATAGCAAGGAGGGGCTCGTCACTCTGAGGCTAAGGCCATTGCGCGGGGAGCAAAAACGATGTCGGAATAATCCGAGTAGAGCATGGGTACTGTAACATGAACGACAAATACTGTAATATTTTTTACGCCGGAGAAGATTTGAGGGTTAGGGTTTTTGTTTGTCTATATTTTTAGTTTTAATACAATATATACAGTATTTTGCTTGGCCGAAAAATGCCATCTCCGACGAACTTTCTTCCTTTCTTTATTATTTAGTCACATACAATGATACAAATATATTGTATTCTGTAAAAATTCACCCAAACACATTGTATTTTTGTATAAATATTTTTTTTTTGCCTGTTGTTATGTATTTCGAAGGTCTATATTTTTTTAATACAACTGAATACACATGTATTCATGCATACTGTACATATAGTATGCATGAATACATGATATAAATATTGAAATATACTAAATACAAACATTGAATGTCACGACCCAAAAATCCCACCACAGGCGTCGTGATGGCACTTAGTCTCTAAGACTAAGTAAGCTGATTAAAATCATAATTCAAGCCATTTTTTTTAAACTTATAATTTAATACAACCTCCCAAGACTGGTAATACTGAGTCACAAACTCTAACTGAATACATGGAATTATCTCGAGGGTTTAATATACAATACTGTTCGAATAAGAAATTAACAGTACAATAAAATAGAAAGACTCCAACGGACTGCGATGACCAAGCAATCCTACCTTGAATCATTGCGATCATACTCTAATCTCTGTCCGAATCCAATATCTCCAATATCTAGCTCTGCGCAAAAATGTGCAGAAGTGTAGTATGAGTACACCACAGTCGGTACCCAGTAAGTATCAAGAATAACCTCAGTGAAGTAGTGACGATGTACAGTCAAGACACTTACTAGTCAAATAACATGTGCAATATAACATACAAAAATAATAGAAAATAAATAGCAGTGATATCAACACCAATCAACTAGTGATTTAAGCAGCAAGGCAACAGGAACACTATAAATATTACTCAAACGAATAATAAACACAGTTACAACCAATTAATCAAGTCCTTCAAAATATATATTTTTTATCTATAAGTTATTCAATAAAGGTCTCTAGAATATAATCTTTTCCAATAAATATATTTCGAATATACTTCCTCCAAATAAATATCTTTCCATTATAATTCTTTCAAATAAATATCTTTCGAATATAATTCTTTCAAGTAAATATTTTCAAATATAATTCTTTCAAGTAAAAATCTTTCAAATATGATTCTTTCAAGTAAAAATCTTGCAAATATAATTCTTTCAAATAAAAGTCACTATGTGACACCTCATTTAACTTCTCTGGTATGAAAAATATATTCAATATATCACATCAAATGGCACGGCAATACCTTCGTGCACTTGTCTCATTCTCACCCAATATATATATATATAGACCAAATCAATTGGCACGGCAACACCCTTCGTGCATTTATCTCTTTTTCACTGTGCATACATATAACAATACCAACTAGGTGGGAGAAAAGTCAATAACAATAAAAGAAATAAAGTGGGAGGCACACAGTAAGCAACAACGACTACAAGTCACATAGAAAATATAGGTGCACAATAACATCTCAAGATAAAGGCATGAATGTATACACAATAAAACGATATCACAATATAATGTATGTCTCTAGTCCTCGCCTGCACGGAAATACCCTTCGTGCCATGAATATATGATAATATAAAAATAATGGCACGACATCTCCTTTCGTGCTTTTACTCTCATCCGCACCTGAAAATATAAATAAAATGGCACGGCATCACCCTTCGTGCTTTTACACTCTCAATGGCATGACATCACCCTTCGTGATTTACACTCTCAAATGGCATGACATCACCCTTCGTGCTTTACACTCTCCCTCACATGAAAATATAAATGAAATGACACGGCATCACCCTTCGTGCTTTTACACTTTCAATGGCACGACATCACCATTTATGCTTTACACTCTTTCTTACCAAGCACATGTATATCATTAACAAGCAAGGTAGGAATCATAAATAGCATCAAGGAGAGTGTTTAAACCACAACACAATACAACAATTCATATCACAATTTGCCACTGACCACAACCAAATTCCAAATATGAGGTAGAATCAATAAATTGCTCAACAAATAGCCCAAGGCTCCACACAACGTATATAAAACCTCAAAACAATCAACAGAGGTGAAAAATACTCAGTATAGGGCAACGCCTTCATTAATTCAAATTCTTGATAATTATATTAACTCTTCAATTTAAACTTATTTAATAAATATTTGCAGATAAGGATTCAATCATGAATTTAATTCCAAAAACAAATATCAAATCAACAAACACACGGAATTCACATAAAATCCAAGTGACAATAACACCAAATTATTATATAAAATACAAACCCGACAAATAAGGAATGAGGCATGATAATTCAAGGATTTACCAATTACCAATAACTATCCAATTTAATACATAAAGATGCCTAAAACTTTAAACCAATAAAATTTGCACATATAAGCCTGAGTATGTACTCATCACCTCGCGTACACAGCTTCCAATCACATAATTTCCACATAAGACTCAACGCCTAAGGGGTAATTCTCCCACTCAAGGTTAGGCAAGATACTTACCTTTTTGAAGTAAGGTCGATATTCCGAAATAGCCTTCTTGCTTGAATTGACCTCCGTACAACTCAAATCTATCCAAATTAATTGTATAACTTCATTAAAATTCATCAGAAATAATTTCGGATAATATAACGTCGACTTAAAATTTTTACATTAAAAGTCAATGCAGGGCCCGCCTCTCGGAACCCGGCAGAATTTTTACGAAATCCGAATACTCATTCCGATACGAGTTCAGCCATACCAATTTTATCAAAATACGATAACAACTCAACCTCCAAATCTTAAATTTTCCTTCTTTAAAAGTTTTGCAAAAATCTTGATTTCTTCCATTTAAATCCGAAATAAATGATGAATATAACCATAGAATCATGAAGTATAATCACTTTCTGATGTAGAACACTTGACCCAATCCATATGGTGAAAATCGCCTAAAACATCGCTTCAATCCGAGCTCCATAGCTCCAAATATGTTTAAAATGGCCGAAACCGCAAAATATAGCTACTGCCCAGGTATTTACTCTTCGCGATCGCGGAAAATGCTTCGCGATCAAGAAGCAAAACTTTTCTCAGCTCAAAATTTGCCTTTCGCGATCGCGAAGAACAAGTGCCCAGCTCTTCCGGACAGCTTCTAGTATAATGGAGCTCTTCGGTCTAAAACCACTCCGAAACTCACCCAAGCCCCTCGGGACCCCGTCCGAACACACCAATAAGTCTCAAAACATATTATGGACTTAATCGAGGCCTTAAATTGTCATGACCCAATTTCAATTTAAGCCGTGATGGCACACAACACCATTGTCAGGCAAGCCGACACTAATCAAATTAGTGGTTTCCCGTTTTAATAAATTTATTAAGTGGATACATTTCCTTATTTGTTGAAAAGATTTAGAAATTCATAATTGGGACATAATTAAACGGGAATAACAAGTACTAATCAAAATCAAGTAAACAAATCCAAAGTCATAAGTCTACTAGAGTACGTGCCAAGACCTGGTGTCCCAAGTATGTGGGCAATCTAGTAGAATATACAAAAGATATCTATCCTACTACCTAAAAGGAAATAGACAGAAACAAAATAAAAGAGGGACTCCGGCATGCTGCTGGACGGCTCGGAAAGGCAGCTCACCATGAAATCTCAAACCCGGATCAAGGATGCGCGCCGAATGGGTATCCAGATGCACCTGCCTCAGATCCTGCACAGTTAAGTATCCCGCCTAACCTTGAAAAAGTAGTGATGAGGGGTCAACTTCGACACTTACTAGGACCAATAACATGATAATATGAGATTCTAATTAAGCATGGTATACAACAATAAGTCTTAGATAAGGAATTTAATTGGTCAAGAAATCACCATATTTAAGAGCTTAAATCGTTTGCTACCTTTAAAACATATGATCATATAAACAATGAATCCATATTAATTATGAAAGAAGCTTTCAATTCTACTGTCACACACAATACCACCGAGGACGTTCGGCCCGATCCAACATAAATATAAATTGTGCACTGTCGAGGGTCGAACGGCACGAACCATAGATGCATCTATTTTTTCCGCTCGCGAATCATTCATGCGACGCGGTCAAACATAATTTAAGTACCCCGCTCGCGAATCATACATGCGACGCGGTTACACAAAGATCTCAGAAATTATTATAGTACTCTCCCTTTCTTTTCAAAATACGACATTCAAATGAAAACCTTTAAGATTCCATTATTTTTCCTCGATTACAATTCCTTTTGAAACATTTAATAAGCACACTCCATTCCGCCCTTTTCAAGGCAAACAATATACATGAAGCAATAACAATATCAACAAGGCATGGTGTAAGCCTAAGACTACCTGGTCATAACAGGAATAGTAGCTACGTACGGACTCTCGTCACTTCGTGCGTACGTGGCCCCCACAATTAATCATATATTACTTAAGTTCACCTATGAGAAAATTTCCCTCTTACAAGGTTAGAAAAAAGACTTACCTCGCTTTAAGGCTTACTTCCCGGTCCAAGCTTATGCCCAAACCCTCAATTTGGTATCGAACAATCGAAAACTATCCAAATAGTGTAGAAACTAATCAATATAGGCTTAAAAGTTCATATCCCTACTATTTAAGTAATTGCCCAACTCTAAATGCAAGATTCCTAAAATTCACCCCCGGCCCCATGTGCCCAGATTCCGGAAATTGTCGAAGAAAGTTGTTATCCATAACCTTAGGAACATAAATATATGATTTTCATTAAGTTCCATAACCAATTTCGTGGTAAAACTCCATTTTTTTCAAAACCCTAGGTATTTCTCTAATCCCATGATTTTCACTAATTTACATGTTATAATCTACCCATAATCTATGTATTTAACTCATGTTGTGTAGAAATTACTGACCTCAAAGTGCTAGGTAAAAACCCTCTTCCGAAAGCACCAAGAATCGCCCAAGAGATGAAATAAAAGTGAGATAAATGGCCTAAGTCGCGCATTAAATGAGCTGGGCACAAGCCTCTCATGTCGAATTTGCGAAAATAGGTTCGCAAATGCGACACAACGCTGGCAAATGCGAAGCTTGGCCTTCAACTACTGGGCAATGTGTGGCAAAGGCGAACACTGCCTAGGTCGGGCTTCTTCACAATTGCGAAGCCCTTCTCGGTTCGCATTTGCGAGACCTGCAACTGCTACCAATATATTCCAGAAAACTGATGTGTTTTCATTCCTACCGAACGTCCGAAACTCACCCCAGCCCTCGGGGCTCCACACCAACTATCCACACAAGTCTAACAACCTCATACAAACTCTCTCGAGCGATCAAAATGCGAAAATAACATCAAAAATCAAGAATCGGACGCCAAAATGCATGAATTGACTTATGAATTCAAAAACTTCTAAAAAGACTTCTGCTCGTCCGATTCCTATCAAATCAGCTCGGAATGACACCAAATTTTGCGTACAAGTCTTAAATGATATTACGAAACTATTCACACTCTCAGAATTCCGTTTGGACCTCGATATCCCCAAAACCCGTTCCAAACCAAATTTAAAGAACTTTAAGAACCAACTTTCACTATTAAGCGCCAAAATGCTCCCGGGTCATCTAAAACCCGATCCGAACATACGCCCAAGTCCGAAATCACCATACGAACCTATTGGAACTGTCAAATCCCGATTCCGAGGTCGTTTACTAAAAATGTTGACCAAAGTCAAACTTGGCCTTTTAAGCCAACCTTAAGGAACCAAGTGTTCCGATTTCAACCCAGACTCTTCCAAATCCCGAACCAACCATACCCGCAAGTCATAAATCAGTAAAAGCAAGTACGTAAAGTCTTATTTAGGGGAACAGAGTTTTATAAAGTAAAACGTTTGGTCGGGTCGTTACATTCTCCACCTCTTAAACAAACGTTCGTCCTCGAACGGATTTAGATTCATACCTGAAGTGCTGAATAAGTATGGATATCTGCTCCGCATGTCCTCCTCGGACTCCCAGGTCGCCTTCTCGACTGGTTGGCCCCTCCACTGAACCTTTACCGCGGAAATACTCTTGGATCTCAACTNCTATTCACACTCTCAGAATTCCGTTTGGACCTCGATATCCCCAAAACCCGTTCCAAACCAAATTTAAAGAACTTTAAGAACCAACTTTCACTATTAAGCGCCAAAATGCTCCCGGGTCATCTAAAACCCGATCCGAACATACGCCCAAGTCCGAAATCACCATACGAACCTATTGGAACTGTCAAATCCCGATTCCGAGGTCGTTTACTAAAAATGTTGACCAAAGTCAAACTTGGCCTTTTAAGCCAACCTTAAGGAACCAAGTGTTCCGATTTCAACCCAGACTCTTCCAAATCCCGAACCAACCATACCCGCAAGTCATAAATCAGTAAAAGCAAGTACGTAAAGTCTTATTTAGGGGAACAGAGTTTTATAAAGTAAAACGTTTGGTCGGGTCGTTACATTCTCCACCTCTTAAACAAACGTTCGTCCTCGAACGGATTTAGATTCATACCTGAAGTGCTGAATAAGTATGGATATCTGCTCCGCATGTCCTCCTCGGACTCCCAGGTCGCCTTCTCGACTGGTTGGCCCCTCCACTGAACCTTTAATGCAAAAATCCTCTTGGATGTTAACTGGCGATCCTGTCTAGCAACAATAGCATCTGGCTCCTCCTGATAACCCAAGCTCTCATCTAACCGAATATTGTTGAAATCTAATACATGCGATGAGTCGGCATGATATCTCTGGAGCATAGACACGTGAAAGACCGGATGAACCCCTGATACACTGGGAGGTAGAGCAAGCTCATAAGCAACCTCCCCAACTGGCCTCAACACCTCAAACGGGCCTATAAAACTTGGGCTCAACTTGCCCTTCTTTCCGAACCTCATAATACCCTTCATCGGCGAGAATTTCAAGAGAACCTTCTCGCCGACCATAAATGATACATCGCGCGCCTTCTAATCAACATAACTCTTTTGTCTAGACTATGTTGTGCGAAGTCGCTCCTGAATCAACTTTACCTTTTCCAAGGCATCCCTTACCAAATCAGTACCATATAACCTAGCCTCGTCGGGCTCAAACCACCTGATGGGAGAACAACATCGCCGACCATATAAAGCCTCAAATGGATCCATCTCGATGTTGGACTGATAATAGTTATTGTAAGCAAACTCAGCCAAAGGCAAAAACTGATCCCACTGTCCCCCAAAGTCAATCACACATGACATGTCCTCTAATATCTGAACCGTCCGCTCTGACTGGACGTCGGTCTGTGGATGAAATGTTGTGTTGAGCTCTACACGGGTACCCAACTCACTCTGTACGGCTCTCCAGAAATGCGAAGTGAACTGAGGGCCTTTATCTGATATGATGGAAACAGGCACACCATGTAATCAGACTATCTCTCGAATATAAATCTGGGCCAACCTCTCCGAAGTATATGAAGTCACAACCAAAATGAAGTGTGTCGACTTGGTCAACATGTCGACAATGACCCTAACTGCATCAAACTTCTGCAAGGTTCGCGGTAACCCAACTACGAAGTCTATGGTAATGCGCTCCCATTTTCACTCAGGTATAGTCATTTGCTGAAGTTGGCCACCTGGCATCTGGTGTTCATACTTGACCTGCGGTAATTTAGACACCTAGACACATACTCAACTATGTCTTTCTTCATCTGTCGCCACCAATAGTGTTGTCTCAAGTCACGATACATCTTCGTAGCACCTGGATGAATAGAATACCGAGAACTGTGTGCCTCATCTAGAATCCTCTCCCTCAAGCTATCAATATTAGGAACACATAGACGTCCCTGGAGCTGCAGAACACCATCTTTGCCAATAGAAACCTCCTTGGCACTACCTTGTAGTACCGTCTCTCTAAGAACTGCCAAATGCGGATCATCAAACTGCCGAGCCTTGATCTGCCCCAACAGTGAGGACTGGGCAACAACACATGCAAGAATCCGACTGGGCTCTGAAATATCCAACCTCACAAGTCTGTTAGCCAAGGACTGAATGTCCAAAGCTAGTGGCCTCTCCTCTGCTGAAATGAATGCCAAGCTACCCATACTCTCTGCCTTCCTGCTTAAGGCATCCGCGACCACATTTGCCTTGCCCAGATGATAAACAATGGTGATGTTATAATCCTTCAGTAACTCGAGCCATCTACGCTGCCTCAAATTGAGATTCTTTTGCTTGAACAAATGCTGTAAGTTGAGATGATGAGTATAAACCTCACATGACACCCCATACAGATAATGCCTCCATATCTTAAGAGCATGAACAATTGCGGCTAACTCTAGGTCGTGCACAGGGTAATTCTTCTCATGAATCTTTAGCTGACGCGAAGCATATACAATAACTCACCCCTTTTGCATCAATACACAACCCAAGCCAACGCATGAAGCGTCGCAATATACCGTATACATCCCCGAGCCGGAAGGCAACACTAGAACTGGTGTTGTAGTCAAAGCTGTCTTGAGCTCCTGGAAGCTCGCCTCACAATCATCGGACCAACGGAACGGAGCACCCCTTTTGGGTCAATCTAGTCAAAGGTGCTGCAATGGATGAGAAAACCTGCATAAACCAGCGATAATAACCTGCTAACCCGAGGAAACTCCTGATCTCAATCACTAAAGTGGGACGAGTCCAACTTTGCACTGCCTCAATCATTTTGGGATCCACCTTAATACCTTCTCCTGGTATAATATGCCCCAAGAATGCCACACACTCTAGCCAAAACTCACACTTGGAGAACTTAGCATATAGCTCATGTTCTAGCAATGTCTGAAGTACCACTCTCAAATGCTGCTCGTGTTCCCCCAGGCTACGTGAGTAAATCAAGATGTCAACAATGAAGACAATAACAAAGGAATCAGCATAAGGCCTAAACACTCTGTTCATCAAATCCATGAACGCTGCTGGGGCATTAGTCAAGCCGAAGTACATCACTAGAAACTCATAATGACCATATCTGGTACGGAAGGCAGTCTTCGGAACATCTGAGTCCCGAATCTTCAACTGATGGTACCCTGACCTCAAGTTGATTTTAGAGAACACTCTAGCGCCCTGCAACTGGTCAAACAAATAATCGATACACGGCAATGGGTACTTGTTCTTGATGGTAACCTTATTCAACTGGCGGTAATCAATGCACATCCGCATAGTCCCATCTTTCTTCTTCACAAATAACACTAGTGCACCCCAAGGTGATACACTTGGCCTCATAAACCCCTTTGCTAACAACTTCTCAAGCTACTCCTTCAACTCTTTCGGAGCCATACGGTATGGTGGGATAGATATAGGCTGGGTGCCTGGAGCCAAATCAATACAGAAATCAATATCACGATCTGGCGGCATGCCTGGAAGGTGAGAAGGAAACACATCGGCAAACTCCCAGACTATTGGCACTGAATCAATCATCGGAGACTCTGCGGTGGTGTCCCGAACATAGGCTAAATAATCCAAACAGCCCTTCTCGACCATGTGTCGAGCCTTCAGGAAAGATATAACCCAACTAAATATACTGACAGACGAACCCTTCCACTCCAACCTGGGTAACTCCGACATCGCTAAAGCAACAGTCTTGTCATGGCAATCAAGAATGGCGTGATATGGAGATAACCAGTCCATGCCCAGGATGACCTCAAAGTCGATTATATCAAGTAACAGAAGGTCCGCCCTAGTCTTGTAACCATAGAATATGACCATACAGGACCGATAGATCCGATCCACAACCATAAAATTTCCCACAAGAGTGGACACATAAATAGGAGTATCCAAGAACTCACGAGGAACATCCAGGAAATGAGCAAACAGAGATGATACATATGAATAGGTAGATCCTGGATCAAATAACACTGAAGCATCCCTACCGCAAACAGAAATAATACATGTGAGCACGGCATCTGAGGCCACTGTATCTAGTCTGGCCAAAAAATCATAGAATCTAGCTGGGGCGCCACCTGGATGGCCCCCGCCTGCCTGACCTCCACCTCTAGGATGGATTCTACTCACCTGCCCTCCACCTCTGGGCGGTCGGACGGCTGGTATGGTTGCTGGAGCTAATATTACGGGTTGTTGACCCTACTGTACTACCTTGCCCCGAAGCCTGGGGTGGGATCTCTTCATGTGACCTAGATCTCCACACTCATAACAACCTCTCGGTACCATAGACTGTTGCCTAAAGTCTGACCCTGATGGCCTGAATACCCAATAGAAGAACCCTGCATGACTGGTGGTCGGTATGAACTCTCTGGCATGGCGCTGAAGTAAACACTGGAAGAACCCTAATGAACTGGTGGGCGATAAGCACTCTCTGGTATAGTACTAAAATTGGGTCGCGTCGGAGCACCCCGAGGAGGTGGTGGTGCTGAATATGTGGGCCTACTAGGTTGACCCATCCCGAACTGACCTCTGCCCCTAGCCGGGGCACCTCTAAACTGTCCAGAGAAACGGGCCCTCTTGTCCTGCTGCATCTGATCTCTACCCCTCTGGCGATAGCCCTCAATCCTCCGAGCAATATCCACTACTAGCTGATAACCAATACCCATCTCAACCTCCCGGGCCATACTAGCCTGAATATTGGGGTGCAACCCCAAAACAAATCTCTACACTCTCTCTGCGTCGGTAGGAAGTATCATAAGTGCATGGCGAGACAACTCAGATAACCTCGCCTCATAATCAGTCACTGACATCTGACCCTGCTCGAACTGACCTCGCAACTCTTCCCTCTGAGAGGGTGGAATATACCTATCCAAGAAAAGTTGTGTAAACTGGTCCCAAGTCATAGGAGGAGAACCCGCTGGTCTGCCAAGAAGATAAGACTGCCACCATCTACGGGCCCTACCCTCCAGCTGGAAAGCGGTGAAATCTACTCCATGGGACTTCAATATCCTCATGTTGTATAGTCTGCCCCTGCACCGATCAATGAAGTCCTGGGGGTCCTCATGATGCTCATCCCCGAAGATAGGAGGGTGTAGCCTAGTCCATCTGTCCAGTAGCTTCTGCGGATCGCTGTCCGCAGCTGGTCTAGGCTTAGGTGCTGCTGCGGCAGCTGGTTAGGCCTCGCCTATGGGTAGTGTACCTAGAGTCTGATATACTACAGCTGCATGCCCAGGAGCCTGAGCAGTAGGGGTCTGTGCTCTCCCTCCTGCCTGAGATGTGGCTAGGTCTGCTGGAAATAAACTAGCCTGGGTCATGGAATCCATGAACCGCAGCATACGGCCCATGACATCCTGAAAGCCCGGTGCTGTCATGAAATCTACCAGGACTGGCTCTATTGCGGGCACCTCGCCCTGCTCCTCCACAATGGGATCCTCCACTGGATCTGCTGGTGGTTCTACCGGGGCAGCTTTGGGATGCCCTCGTCCCCTACCTCGGGCTGGTGCCCTCCTTCGGCCTCTAGCAACAGGGGGAGCGGCTCCTCCCGGGTCTGGAACGTCCGCCGTACGCGTCATCACCATCTGTGAGAGAATAGAAGGAAGAAACTTAGTATACCATCAATTGCACGATAGGAGATGAATAAAGGGTAGTTTCCTAACACCCTATAGCCTCTCGAAGATAAGTACGGACGTCTCCGCACCGATCCGTAAGACTCTACTAGGCCTGCCCATGACTTGTGAGATCTACGTGAACTTAGTGGTCTGATACTATGTTGTCACGACCCAATTTCAATTTAAGTCGTGATGGCGCCCAACACCATTATGAGACAAGTCGACACTAATCAAACTAGCAGTTTCCCTTTTTAATAAATTTATTAAGTGGATACATTTCCTTATTTGTTGAAAAGATTTAGAAATTCGCAATTGGGACATAATTAAACGGGAATAACAAGTACTAATCAAAATCAAGTAAACAAATCCAAAGCCATAAATCTACTAGAGTACGTGCCAAGACCTGGTGTCACAAGTATGTGGGCAATCTAGTAGAATATACAAAAGATATCTATCCTACTGCCTGAAAGGAAATAGACAGAAACAAAATAAAAGAGGGACTCCGGCATGCTGCTGGATGGCTCGGAAGGGCAACTCACCGTGGAATCTTAAACCCGGATCAAGGATGCGTGCCGGATGGGTATCCAGATGCACCTGCCTCAGATCCTGCACAGTTAAGTGCAAAAGTATAGCGTGAGTACATAAAATAACATGTACCCAGTAAGTATCCCGCCTAACCTCGAAGAAGTAGTGACGAGGGGTCGACTTCGACACTTACTACGGCCAATAACATGATAATATGAGATTCTAATTAAGCATGGTATACAACAATAAGTCTTAGATAAGGATTTTAATTGGTCAAGAAATCACCATATTTAAGAGCTTAAATCGCTTGCTTCCTTTAAAACATATGATCGCACAGACAATGAATCCATATTAATTATGAAAGAAGCTTTCAATTCTACTGTCACACCCAATACCACCGAGGACGTTCGGCCCGATCCAACATAAATATAAATTGTGCACTGTCGAGGTTCGAACGGCACGAACCATAGATGCATCTATTTTCCCCGCTCGTGAATCATTCATGCGACGCGGTCAAACATAATTTAAGTATCCCGCTCGCGAAACATACATGTGACGCGGTTACACAAAGATCTTAGAAATTATTATAGTACTCTCCTATTCTTTTCAAAATACGACATTCAAATGAAAACCTTTAAGATTCCATTATTTTTCCTCAATTACAATTCCTTTTGAAACATTTAATAAGCACACTCCATTCCGCCCTTTTCAAGGCAAACAATATACATGAAGCAATAACAATATCAACAAGGCATGGTGTAAGCCTAAGACTACCCGGTCATAACAGGAATAGTAGCTACGTACGGACTTTCGTCACTTCGTGCGTACGTGGCCCCCACAATTAATCATATATTAATTAAGTTCACCTATGGGAAAATATCCCTCTTACAAGGTTAGAAAAGAGACTTACCTCGCTTTAAGACCTACTTCCCGGTCCAAGCTTATGCCCAAACCCTCAATTTGGTATCGAACAATCCAAAACTATCCAAATAGTGTAGAAACTAATCAATATAGGTTTAAAAGTTTATATCCCTACTATTTAAGTAATTTTCCAACTCTGCAAGATTCCTAAAATTTACCCCCGGGCTCACGTGCCCGGATTCCGAAAATATTCGAAGAAAGTTATTACCCATAACATTAGGAACATAAATATATGATTTTCATTAAGTTCCATAACCATTTTCATGGTAAAACTTCATTTTTTCAAAAACCTAGGTTTTCCTCTAATCCCATGATTTTCACTAATTTACATGTTATAATCTACCCATAATCTATGTATTTAACTCATGTTGAGTAGGAATTACTTACCTCAAAGTGCTAGGTGAAAATCCTCTTCCAAAAGCTCCAAGAATCGCCCAAGAGATGAAAGAAAAGTGAGATAAATGGCCTAAGTCGCGCATTAAATGAGCTAGGCACAGGCCTCTGATGTCGTATTTGCGACACCAGGTTCACAAATGCGACACAACGCTCGCAAATGTGAAGTTTAGCCTTCAGCTGCTGGGGTCGCAAATGCGACCAATGTGTCGTAAAGGCGAACACTGCCTAGGTCGGGCTTCTTCGTAATTGCGAAGCCCTTCTCACAAATGCGAGGTTCGCATTTGCGAAAAATTTCTCGCATTTGCGAGACCTGCAACTGCTGCCAAGAAATACCAGAAAACTGATGTGTTTTCATTCCTACCGAACGTCCGAAACTCACCCGAGCCCTCGGGGCTCCACACCAACTATCCATACAAGTCTAATAACCTCATACAAACTCGCTCGAGCGATCAAAACCCAAAAATAATATCAAAAACCAAGAATCGGATTCCAAAACGCATGAATTGACTTATGAATTCAAGAACTTCTAAAAAGACTTCTGCTCGTCCGATTCCTATCAAATCAGCTCGGAATGACACCAAATTTTGCGTGCAAGTCTTAAATGACATTATGAAACTATTCCCGTTCTCGAAATTCTGTTTGGACCTCGATATCACCAAAACCCATTCCAAACTAAATTTAAAGAATTTCAAGAACCAACTTCCTCTATTAAGCGCCAAAATGCTCCCGGGTCATCCAAAATCCGATACGAACATACGTCCAAGTCCGAAATTATCATACGAACCTATTGGAATCGTCAAATCCTGATTCCGAGGTCGTTTACTAAAAATGTTGACCGAAGTCAAACTTGGCCTTTTAAGCCAACCTTAAGGAACCAAGTGTTCCGATTTCAACCCAAACTCTTCCAAATCCCGAACCAACCATCCCCGCAAGTCATAAATCAGTAAAACCAAGTACGGGAAGTCTTATTTAGGGGAACATGGTTCTAGAAAGTAAAACGACCGATAGGTTCGTTACATAAATCACATCAAGCAACGCTAAAAATACGAATCACACCTCAATTCAAACTTAATGAAACTAAGAAATTCTAAATTCTACATTTGATGCCGAAACCTATCAAATCAAGTCCGATTGACCTCAACTTTTTCACACAAGTCATAAATAACATAACAGACCTATTTCAATTTCCAGAATCGGATTTCGACCCCGATATCAAAAAATCAACTCCCCGGTCAAACTTCTAAACCTTAAATTTCTTATTTTTATCATTTCAAGCCAAATTCAACTACAAACTTCAAAATAAGTACCCAGACACACTCCTAAGTCCGAAATCACCATACGAAACTATTGGAATCATAAAAATTCTATTCCGGAGTCGTTTGCTCAAAAGTCAAACTCCGGTCAACTCTTTTCATTTAAGCTTCAAAAATGAGAATTGTTCTCTCAATTTAATTCCGAATCTTTCAAAAATCAAACTCGACCGCACACGCAAGTCATAATACGTATTACGAAGTTGCTCGAGATCTTAAGTCGTTGAATGAGGCGTTAATTCTTAAAACGACAAGTCGGGTCGTTACATTGAAATAGAATAGAATACAAATAGTGAATACATTTAATTTTAAAATATAATAAAATACATTGAATATAAATAAAAATACAGTAAATACAACCAATGAAATATACTGAATACAGTAGTAATAACATGTATTAGGAATAACTAAAATACTGTTAATACAAATATATTTGAATACACTGAATACAAAAGAGTGAATACGGTAAATACAAACATTGAATGTAATGAATGGAACATTAAAAAATAAATATTGAAACACACTGAATACAACAGTTATATACAACAAAAAAATCATTCTAATTAATTGGGTTGATAAAGAGTCGTGTTAGAATTGATTTGTTGAGTTATATTAGGAGTGTATCACACGCTAATTGATCATATTTCCGTTATTAGACAGCTGGACAAACCTATTTTTAATGTGATTGTCGTTACTGTATTCATAAATACATGGCATGAATACATGTGAATAGAGTACTAATTATTTATTGTGGCCTTGTTATACTATTTGTCTAACATAACAAAACTAATGAAAGTCTAAGTTTCTACATCATTAAAAGATTTAAAAAAAATAATCTGCCGTTAAGTAATAATGATGAGTAAGAAAACCAAAAGTAAAGAAAGAAATGAATAATTAGGTGCCAAATGTTTCCTCTTTGCAAGAACAATTTCAAAAAGAAGTGCTAAAAATCTTGCCGTCATTGTGCGGTAAAATATTTGTGTATAAAACGTGACGAAGTATCGGTGGAGGCAACAAATTGACGACCACTTCTTAATATTGTTTCCATAAGTAATTATAAAAAATCACTTGGTTTATGAGTAATTTCTCCATTTTAATTCTTGAAACACTTGGTTTAAAACTTTAAATCCAAATAGCAATCTCCGTCTGGTATCAATTTCATATGGAGCCCTTTGTATAAAACCATTGACTTCCTTTAATAATTAAGATTATTTGTGATAGAATCCCAAAAGGAATCAACTTTTTGAAGAAAAGTTTCAATCCCACTGCAGTTGTTCCTTGGAAGAATCAATGGTAGGCTCGGCCTATATACGTGTAGTTTAAATGGAAAAAAATTTCAGCCAAGTTATTTACAATTATATCCTTAAATTATACAAATATTTAAAGTTATAAAAGTCGATTAATATTTTAGGAATATTTTAGTCGTTCAATATTTAACATAAATTATTCGTGCTTTTATAACATATATAATATATAATAATTCATATATAATATGTGTATAACAAGTGCATCCATGTATACTGGCTAATAGGGGTGTACATAGGTCGGGTTTGTTTGGATTTTTCAATTATCAAACCAAACCAATGGTGTCGGGTTTTTAAATTTATAAACTAAACCAAATCAACAAAGTCGGATTTTTCAATCTCAGCTTTTCTCGGGTGTTTTCGGGTGTTTTCGGATTTTCGGGATTTTTTCCGGTAAAATCTTCATAGCATAAAATATGTAATTTGTGCTCCAAATATTTCTTAAGTCTTAGTAAAATACAACTATATAATATGTTTTCCAAGAAACTAACACAATAATATGAGATAAGTCATAGCATTATACTAAAATATTCAATAACAAAGATAAAATAATAAAATTACATAAAACAAATATTACTTATTAATAAGCCATAATAAAAATTAACATAATCTAAAAATACTATATAGGTCATGCTAAAATAAGTATAGCTAATAATTACTAATATTGATTACATAACTAAGCACTAAAGAAAAAGATAAACTAAGTTATGCATTTTCATTATAAACCAATATATAACTAAAATAATTATCCAACACTATCGTCATTCCTAGTATTGAATTGAATTTCTTTTGTTAACATTAGTATTGATTTGAACTTTGTTTGAGTTACTACATTTATGGGTTATAAAATTTATTTACCATTCAAGAATGTTAAGTCTAAACTTGAAATAATACGTTAAAAGATAAAATGTGAAAAAGTTAAAGAAATATTTATAAATTATATTACAATAAATATTTATATGTATAAAATATTTTTTTAAAAATTATATAAATGTACTATCAAGTTGGTTTGGTTTCGGTTTGACTTTTTTTAGTTAAAACCAAACCAATTATGGTCAGGTTTTATTTTCCAATACCAAACCAAATCATATCAAAAACAAAATTCGGTTTGACTCGGATTATCGGTTTGGTGCGGTTTATCGGTTTTCTTTGTACACCCCTACTGGCTAAGGAAAGTGTCACGACCCCAAATTCCCTCCGTAGGATGTCGTGATGGCACTTAGTCTCTAAGACTAGGTAAGCCTATCAATGCGGAATAACAATAGAAATATAAAAGAAATAAGTCTGCAATTTAGATAATTACAACTCCCAACACCCGGTAGAAATAAGTCACAAGCTTCTAAGTATTTATCCTTAATGTTTCTATATATGCCAGAGTCTAAAAAAAATAAGGAAGCAACATAATAAGGGTAGAAGGGGACTCCGGAGTCTGCGGACGCTGGCAGATATACCTCGAAATCTCCATACACAGGTAGCTCACTGATGTCTGGGCAGGTATGATGTACCTGGATCTGCACAAAAAAGATGTGCAGAAGCGTAGTATGAGTACACCACAGCGGTACCCAGTAAGTGCCAAGCCTAACCTCGGTAGAATAGTGACGAAGTCAGGTTAGGCCCTACCAGAATAATAAAAGACATGGTGACGTGTTTAACAATATAATAACAATAAATGACAATGAAATTGAATCAAGTAAGTAGTATGTTACCATTAAATTACACAGAATAAGGGAAAATAATACCTCGTGGAAAGAAAACAGAAATTTACAACTTTAGAAAAATCACGACAACAATCAAAGGCAAATGCAACCATAAAGAAATATCAACAAGGGCACTCCCGAGGTACCGCCTCGTAGTCCCAAATCATAAATAAATTCACAATATCTCATTTCTTTATATCACCTCGGGAGCCTTCACAATCAATTTTAAAGAAAATATTTTTTTCCGAAATAGCATCCCGCGTTTTAGCCACCCTTATCACACCGCATGACTTCTAGTAGTTCCCTAACTAGCCACGTGTATCAAACCACCCTTATCTCACCGCATGCGTTTCAACACCCAGACCTTATATCACCGCATGCGTATCAATATCACAATATATCACAATCTGCACCTCAAGTGCTCAAATATTTTAATTTGCCAAAATAAACAACATCGACAATATTTTTCTCAACAGGGAGCTCATGGCTCAATCGCAATGAGTACAAAAATCTCACAAAATATTCGAGAATAAATAACTCAGCAAAAATAATATTTAAAATTTTTTAAGACATTGCCTCCGTACCAAATTTAGAATATAAAATACACCATATTAATAATATTTAAATTTAAGAAATTCAACCTTCAAAAAATGCACAGAATAAAAGAACCCAAATTTCAACTAAACAGGTAAAACAATTATCAAGAAAAGGTCAAGCAAGTTTAAAGTATAAACATTAGATCAATGATGAAGAATATAACAAGATAAAATAATTAATTACTTTGAAACAATGATCTACATAATTTAAAGACATAATATTCCACATTTAGCCCGGGTACACATTCGTTACCTCGTGTACACGACTTTCAACACATTATAATTATCACATCAATACCAATCCTAGGGAAAAAATTTTCTACACAAGGCTAGACAAGTCACTTACCTCGACTTGCTCCAATTTAATCCACTCGTAGGCCTTTTTCCTCGATTATCCAACTCTGCATGGCTCAAATCTAGCCAAAATAATTCCATACAGTCAACAAAAATTATAGTAATCAATTTCATAAGAAAATACTACATTTTTCAATAAAAATCCGAAATTAACTCAAAAATCGCCCATGGGGCCCATGTCTCGGAATCCGGCGAAAGTTACGAAATATGAACGCCCATTCAACCACGAGTCTAGCCATGCCAAAATGACTAAATTGCGATAACAATTCGACCCTCAAATCCTCAAATTTATCCAAGAGGGTTTTTCAACTTTTCCAACTTAATTCACCAATTAAATGTTAAAAACAACCACGGATTCGGGTAATTTAACCAATATTGAGTTAAGAACACTTACCCCGTTATTTTCTCTGAAAATCTCTCAAATATCGCCTCAATCCGAGCTCCAAATCGGAAAAATTTTTAGAACTTAAATATTCTGCTGAGTGATTTCTTCTATGCGATCGCGGACCAACTCACGCGATCGCGAAGCACAAATTTTTATTGCCCAAAAATAACTCTACGCGATCGCGAAACACAGTCTCCTCAAGCCTACGCGATCGAGAACCTTGTCACGCGATTGCGAAGCATTAATCGCGTGGCCCAGCTCCTACCTCGTTTCCTCTTCGCGAACGTGGTCTTAGCCACGCGTTCGCATAGCACAGCTTGCCAAACCTACGCGATCGCGGACTTGCCCACGCGATCGCATAGCATAAATTTTCCAGCTGCCCAATTAAGTCTACGCGATCGCGGACCTTCTCACGCGATCACATAGAAGAAAATTAGACACAAGATTTCAGCAACTCTAAGTGCAAATGTTTGGTCCGTTAACTGTCCGAAACTCACCCGAGGCCCCTGGGACCTCAACCAAATATACCAACAAGTTCTAAAATATGATACGGACTTAGTCAAAACTTCAAATCACATCACAACGCTAAAATCATAAATCACACCCCCAATTCAAGCTCAATGAAACTTAAGAATTTTCAACTTCTACATTCGATGCCGAAACCTATCAAATCAAGTCCGATTGACCTCAAATTTTGCACACACGTCATAAATGACGTAACAGAGCTATAAAAATTTTTGAAACTGGATTCCGACCCCGATATCAAAAAGTCAACTCCCCGGTCAAACTTCCAAACTTAAATTCCTATTTTAGCCATTTCAAGCATAATTTAAGTACGGACTTCCAAATAAAACTTCGAACACACTCCTAAGTCCAAAATCACCATACAAGGCTATTGGAATTATTAAAATTCTATTCCGGGGTCGTTTACACATAGGTCGACATCCAACCAACCTTTTCAACTTAAGTTTTAAACTTTGGAACTAAGTGTTCCAATTCATTCTAAAAAAAAACCTCACCGGTCCCGAACCAATTACCCCGACAAGTCACATAACAATTATAAAGTACAGAATGTGCAATAAATGAAAAAATGGGGCTACAACTTTTAAAACAACTGACCGGGTTTACAGAAAGTAAATTGCAAATTTGATCGCCTATTTGATTGGGTTCTTTAGTTGCAGAAACGACATCAGTTAGCCGCTTTGAGCATCACTATTTAAAACATATTCAGATTTTCAAAATTATTTTAAGTTTGATTAATTTTTGACAAAGTTGAGACGGCTCTTATTGCTACTCTGCTATATCTTCTTTGTGCGTTCACGCATATTTTAAAAGCTTTTTGAGATGCAAATTTATTAATTCGTCTAAATTGATCGATTCTAACAATTATTTTTTTACTTGATAATATAGCTAATGAATTTATTCTCTAGTGATACATAGTTAATCTTAGTTACGATCAATTTTACTTTTAAAAAACTTATTTTTCTTAATATTTTTAATTTAAAAAATAAGTCTAAATTATCGATATCAGAATAACTATTATATTTTAAGGAACTGCAATGTTTGTTAGATTCTCACCATTTAGTGACCTCAGTTTTTTTATCACTAAAGAGAAGACCAAAAATATTTTTATACCTTCCCGATTGTTTCGATCTATTTTGAAGTGGAAAAAATGACTTAGTCCACAATTTTTTTTGTAGACATATTTAAATTCTAATAAATAAATACTTAAAAAAGTAATATACCTATTAATAAATAAATAAAAAATTATAAGCTTTTAAATGAAAAATAATACTTAGAAATTTAGAATAACAAAACTTGGTTCGAGAGGTTAATAAGACGTCGAAAACAACTTTTTATTGCTTCAGATACTTGATGTAATACTTGAAAATCCGAAGAGGAACAAAAAAGAATTGCAGTTTACTTTACTCTTGATCGGTTCTTGATTCTTGTTTTTAACACAAGGAGTAAAAAACACAAGTGGCTCTTGTCTCTTCTTGTTTTTGATAGGGAAGGAGTAAAACATTTTAATACGTATTTTAGTATGATGAGAAAGCCTAACGGTAAAGAAAGCGAAAACTAAAAATGTGGATCATTTGTTAAAATAGTACAAAAAAACATTCACTTTCACAGGACAAGATCCCCAAAAAGTGTTTTCTTGTATCCATAAAAATATTCATATTCCCTAGGATAATACTCAATCTGCGCAATAATCATTAAAACAAAACTTTCTTTTCCTTTTCATAAGTAGTGAAAAATGGGTTCTTCATCCTTGTGGGGCGAGGGCCTTGGCTTTAGCTGCTTTCTGCCACAGTCTAAATTCAGACCTTCAAATTGCATTCAAACTTGGTAGAGCTTAATTTTGAAACTTAGAACTAACGATTTTAAATGGGCAAAGATTACTTTTAGTCGCAACAGAAATTATTTATATCCGATAGCTGCAAAAGTATATAAAATTTGCATATTTTGTATATGACATACTGAAATATATATATATTACAAAAAATATAGATTATGTTGTTATTATTTTGAAAGCGACTATATAGTGCCATTTTAAAATTCAGATCTCTGAAATTAATTTTAAAGCGAGCTAAACTTTAAAACTATTTAGAAAATTCAGATCTCTTTGATTCTGAGGCGGCTAAATGTCACGACCCGAAATCTTACTCGGGAAGGAGAGACAAGGTCAGCGAAACATAGCAGCTACCTCTGAATCTCCGAAAAATTAATTGTGTGAAAGAATCAACACCCATTGTGTCCGGGATCACCTGGATCTGCACACGAAGTACATGGTGTAGTATGAGTACAACCAACTCAGTAAGTAACAATAACAAATAAAGAACTGAAAGTAGTGACGAGCTTCACAGCTAAGTCCAAATACAAAAAATTTCAACATAAAAGGGTAAGCATGCTCTCAAGTTCAACATTTAAAATTTCACAATAATTTCATATCAACTTTGACTGAAACAGAAGAAAATATTTTTTTTAAATTGTTTTCCAAAACAGTCATATATGACAGCTGAAATGCAGTAACAATGAAATCAATGCATCCTCTCAGAGTAATAGTCATGCAGTCCTCCCATTCACTCTGACCTCACAGTCACTCTTTTCTCACAGTCACTTATTCCTCACAATCACTCAACACTCGACACTCGGCACTCGCACTCAGTAGGTACATGCACTCACTGGGGGTGTGTACAGACTCCGGAGGGGCTACTTCAGCCCAAGCACTATATCAAGCCAATCATGGCATATAACAATGAAACATGCTGCGGCGTGCAGCCCGATCCCATAAATTTCCTCACAATTAGGCCATCGGCCTCACTCAGTTATCAACCACTCCAGTCTCTCGGGCTCAAGATGTCATGAAAATTAGCCCAAAAATGATAATATGATGAATCAATAAATAGCAACAAAGACTGAGATATGATATGAAATGAATGAACATCATTGAGTGTGAAATTACAATTTGAACATATAATTCAACCACAGAAATGACCCTAGTGGGTATCAATAATAACAGCATATGTCTAAGCATGATTTTTAATACGAGTCTCAGCCCAATTTTCTCTAACACGTAGAGAATGTACGAATATTAACAAATTATTCAACTACATAATTCCACAGAATTTGACAAAGTCACAATTTCTACGGTGCATGCCCACACGCCCGTCACCTAACACGTGCGTCACCTCAAAACCAATCATATAATATATAATCCGGGGTTCCATACCCTCAGGACCAAATTTAGAACTGTTACTTACCTCAAACCGTATAATTCTTTACTCCACTATGCCTTTGCCTCTTGAATTGGCCTCCAAACGCCTCGAATCTAGCCACAAATAATTTAATTCAGTCAATAAAATTTATTGAAATTAATTCCACAAGAAAATATTAATTTTCCATCAAAATTCAAAATTTAGCTCAAAAATCGCTCGTGGGGCCCACATCTCAGAACCCCACAAAAGTTACAAAATCCTAAAGCTCATTCAACCACGAGTCTAACCATACCAATTTTATCAAAATCCGACCTCAACTCGACCCTCAAATCCTCCAATTAAACCAAGAGGGTTTTCTAAATTTTTCAACTTAATTCACCCATTAAATATTAAAAACAACCATAAATTCGGGTAATTTGATCAATAATGAGTTAAGAACACTTACCCCGTTGTTTTTCTTGAAAATATCCCAAATATTGCCTCTTCCCGAGCTCCTATCCGTAAAAAATAAAAATTCGTCCCATTTTCAGAACTTAAACTTTTTGTCCAGACCTCTCTTCTTCGCGAACGCGAAAGGTCCCTCGCGTTCGCGAAGCACAAAATCGTGCTGCCCAACATTGCTCTTCGCGAACGCGAGACACTACTCGCAAACACGATGCTTTACCGAGCTCTTCTACGCGAATGCGAGCTCCCCTTCGCGAACGCGAAGGCAAAAACCCACGCCCACTATTTTTCCAATCGCGAACGCGATACCCAATCACGAACGCGATGAACAACCTCGCCTGACCCCAACTCCTCTTCACGAACGTGAGACCCCCTCGCGATCGCGAAGGGCAAATATTGCCTGCCTTAAATTCCCCTTCGCGAACACGAGGACCCACTCGCGAACGCGAAGAAGGAAACCAGAAAAATATACCAGCAGTATTCAGCCACCAAGCCAAGTCCAAAACTGATCCGTCACCCATCTGAAACTCACCTGAGTCACACGGGACCTCAACCAAACATACCATCAAGTCCCATAACATCATACAAACTTAATCGAATCCTCAAATCACTTCAAACAACGCTAAAACTACTAATCATACCCTAATTCAAGCCTAATGAAGTTTGAAATTTTAAGTTTTCATAAACGACGCCAGAACCTATCAAATCAAGTACGATTGACCTCAAATTTTGCACACAGGTCATAAATGACATAACGGACCTATTAAAATTTTCAGAATCGTATTTCGACTCTGATATCAAAAAGTCAACCCCCCCTCCCCCGGTCAAACTTTTTAAAAATTTGACTTTCCCCATTTCAAGCCTAATTCCACTACGGACCTTCAAATAAATTTTCGGACACGCTTCTAAGTCCAAAATCACCATACGGAGCTATTGGAATAATCAGAATTAAATTCCGAGGTAGTTTATACATAAGTCAATTTCCGGTTAACTTTTCCAACTTAAATTTTCAATTATGAGACTAAGTGTCTCATTTTACTCCGAAATCCTCCGGACCAGAACCAACTAACCCGGTAAGTCATAAAACAACTATAAAGCATAAATTGAGTAGTAAATGGGGGAACATGGTTGTAATACTCAAAACGACCGACCGGGTCGTTACATTCTCCCCCTTTTAAACAAACGTTCATCCTCGAACGAGTTTAGAATCATACCTGGAGTCTCAAATAGGTGTGGATATTTGCCCGCATCTACTGCTCAATCTCCCAAGTAGCTTCTCCGATTGGCTGGCCTCTTCACTGTACCTTCACTGATGCTATATTCTTTGACCTCAGCGTTTCGAACCTGCAGGTCTAAAATAGCCACCGGCTTCACATTATAAGTAAAATTACCGTCCAACTGTACTGTACTGAAATCCAAAAATGAGACGGATCCCCGGCATACTTTCGGAGCATGGACACATGGAATATTGGATGAACACCTGATAGACTAGGTGGCAAAGCAAGTTCATAAGCCACATCTCCAATCTCCTTAAGTATCTCAAAAGGCCCAATATATCGAGGGCTCAACCTTCTTCCCGAACCTCAACACACCTTTCATGGGGAAAATATTGAGCAGAATCTTCTCCCCAACCATGTAAGCAACATCACAGACTTTCATGTCGGCATTGTCATGCCCCATTTTCTCGCAAAAACGGGCTTTCGACATTGTGACAACTCTTTTAAATGGAAGATAGGTATTAAAAGAGAAGAGTCGCCACCTAACAATTTTTAAGGTGCGTAGGGCACCTATTATGCAAATGAATTTGTTTGACTAGTCAGCGTCACCAAAGATCGGGTAAGGGCTCAAATTACCTCAAAAAGAAGGTATTAGGTACTCTTCGAGGTCCACAACTGTGGGTCCCGACCGAACTTAAGATTATGTGGATTACAATTAGGCTAAGTGATCAAATAAACAAAACGAACAGTACGATACAGTAGTAATACCCTATAGGCAGGATCTCTAACAATCGGCGATTGGAACCAATTCTATTGTTATACTTTAACCTTATAAGCATGTGTTTCTAGGTGAACAATACGATACAGTAGCGAATGAAATGATTAAACTCCTATAGGCATAATTTCTAGTGGATATGCTGCAGCGATGCAAATTGAAGGAAAATTCAATGATATTTATTTCCTATGGGCAGGTTTTCTAATAACATGTAGCAGCAGGGATAATTGAAGCATTTGAACTCATGCTTTGCTAGTAGACAAGTAGTGTGAGTGTGTGCTTCTCTTAATTCCATGATATCTACATTGCACATAGAGATTGAATGGCATATATAGCAGATGAATCATTGAATCCTATAGGCATATTTTCTACCCTTGCATGCAAACATCAGAATTTACCCGTCCCCCATTTTTACTAACACCCCAATTGTTTATTACAAAGTTATTACAGGCCCAATAATGAATATGATTACAAATATTATACAAATAATGACAATAGGCCCACAGTAGGCCCAAAAGAAATACCCAGCGCTGCTGGGCCTTCAACATCACAACTCAGAATCTATAGAAGAGCTCAAAGCCAAATCACACAACCATAGATCAACCATATTACCCAGGCATTAAATCACTTAAACCAACCAGCTTACATGTTCATTAGACAATAGGAAAAAGGAATTGAGTGGGGTAGTTCAGGTCTCAATAGTAGAGAAAGTGGCTAAAAGACCCTAAACCCTAGTGTGTCAGTGTTCACAAAAGTCTCAAATGGACCCCGAGCAGTACTCACACTAGGGAGGTAAGTGGCAAGGGTCTTAGTGGCCTTGGCTTTCAGCCGGCCAAGAATGAAAGGTTCANCTAGTGTGTTAGAGTTCACAAGAGTCTCAAATGGACCCCAAGCAGTGTTCACACTAGGGAAGTTAGTAGCAAGAGTCTTGGTGGCCTTGGCTTTCAGCTGACCAAGAATAATAGGTTCAGAATAGCGTAGGTAACAAATGAGAGAGAATGGACAATGGTTAAGGGACAGAAGTTGAGGAAATGCACTTATAGCTTAAAGTAGACATAGCAAGGTTGAGCATACATAACAACTAATCAAGCAGGTCACAGGACTTAGAAGCAAGTTTAGCAGGACTTCAACACTTAGCAAAGTAGCACATAAGCAGCCACATATTGAAAGCGTTCGGGGAGAAACAAGTTTGCAGGATTGACAAAAGTTATCATACATAGGTTCATAATACCAAACAAGTTTAAGTAAGGCACTGACTTAGAGATTTGAAGCCTAAAGGTCCTAATTATGTAAAACATGGTATGGAAACACAAACTAAGATGGCCATTCTAAAGGTTTCAAACAAACATTAAGGATATACGACTAAGCAAAACAGAAACATGCTATGAGGGAGTAGATCATAGTTGATAGAAAAGGTCTTAGCACATATTAGAACACATTACATATGCTAGACTATCATTACAGAGATTCAGAATAGAGTGGGAAAGCAAACACATGTCAAATAGAAAATGTAGGCATTTAGGTATTGACACAGTAGACTAATTAACTAGAGAAAGTCCAAGTTATGCCAGGGATTCATCCTAATATCATGAAACAAAATAGTTCAAACATGGTAGGGAAAACAAGTTGAGATAACTGTTCTAAAACCTCAGGCAATCACTAAAGGAGTATAGGATCAAGTGAGCATGTTGAGTGACACAATAGCAGGGAAACAAGTCATAGTTAATAGTGAAGGTCTTAACATAGGTTACTACAGATATGGGGCATTCATTACAGAGATTCAGGACAAAGCAGGTAAGCATATTCATGAATATTCAGGCCCCAATACACTAGCTAAATGAGCTTAGGAGGGTTCAGATTATCCAAGTTAGACATAGACAATCTTAGAACTAGCAGCATTAGGTGAAGTTAAATGCTAAAGAGATTTAAAAAGAGTGTACAACTAACAAAGTTGTGCATAAAGTAGCCCCGAAACACATTAAGCCATAGATTTCAGAAGCGAGAGCACATGCAAATCAGAGACACATAAAAAATAAAATTAAAAAAGGTCAAGCGACTTACCAGTAAAACGGACAACAATAAAGAATAAAAATTCCACAAGAACCCAGAATCTCAATGTGTCAAAGTTCCCAAGAGCTTCGGAAGAACCCCAGGCAACACTCGCACCAAGAGAAAGTTCGAATAATAGAATCTCAATGGCCTTGGCTTTCAGCCGGCCAAAAAGAAAGTACAGAATAAGAGAATGAGGGAATCACAGAACAAAGCTCTAACTTTTAGTGAAAGTATATCGATCCAGCCCCCTCTCAAAGGGGAATGGGGAGGGGTTTATATAGTGACAGAAATCGAACAAGTAAACAAGAAAATACTGTAAAATCAAACATAAATAAGGAAGTAATAACATGCAGAATCAATAAAAGTCGGATTAGGGAAAAAATAGGTAAACCCTAGTTGACAGAAATCAGAAATTGGCCGGAAATCTTAGCTAATCGGACCCATATAGCCTAGTCATGATGTATATGGACTAAATACTGTCCAGATTCAAGCGATTGAATTTCAATGGTTGGATTCTGAGAGATAGTACTTGCCATGTTTAGGCAAGTACTAGGTGATACCATAGTTTTGTAGAAAATAACGCGATAACACACAAAAGGTAAGGCAATCATGGAAAGAATCCATGGTTGAGACAGATTTGGAGAGATTTGAGAGGGCGGCTAGGGTTTCTGTGGAGAGGAGAAGAGAGAATTTTAGGGCGGAAGGTTAAAGAGAATGAGAGGATTAGGGTTGGGGTGGGTAATTAAAATGAGGGGAATAAATGAGCGCCGTTGATCTTGAAAGGTCAACGGCTGGGATTATAAATGAGCGGGGCGGGTTAATTAAAACGGGTACCGATCGGATCTTGTCAAGGGGTCGTTTGACTTTGGGCTGGGGTTACTAGGCTAAGGTGTTGGACCATTGTTTTTAGTCCGAAAATTGGTTTAAAAATTGGGCCAGCCTTTTAAACACACTTAATTTATCAAAATAAAATTTTAAAAATACTTAGTAAATGAATAAAAATATTTTTATGTACTAAAATGATTTAAAATAATGATTTAGCATTATAAAAATATAAAAGTACTATTTTGACTCCAATAATATAAATAAGGAGCATTTGTATATGAATATAGGCTATTATTACGAGATTGTGCAAATAGCTTTAAAATGCTAATGTAATTATATAAAAACAAATGAAGTGAAAATATTATAAGACATACATGAGGATAAAAAATAGTAATTTTAGATGATTAAGTCATCCTAAATAATTTAAAGGGATAATTACTAAATATTTATGTAATTTAAATGCAAGAAAATTAATTTTAAAGCTCTAAATATTATGAAAAATTATAAAAAGTGCTTGTATAGATTTGTAAGCTAAATAATGATGCAAAAATAATATTTTGAAAGTATATATATTATTTGAAAAAATATGAGGGCAAAATTGGGTATCAATAGCTGTCCCTCTTTACCCGGGAATGATGAAAGAGTTGTCAGGTAAAGAAAATGATGACCAATTTTGGCCAAATTGAATGAGGGATGATATGATTTGAAAACATTTGGGCCGAACCCTGGTTCCTGAGTTGCCTACATATCCCTGGTGTTACGAGAATTAGGCCGTGTGTAGTTCTGGATCCAACGACGAACGAAACCGAGGGAGTTGTTATAAGAATGATCGTATGTTTTTGGAAAGGGTTCTTTTGGGTAGGATAGTATCTGATGAATTTATGTGAAATCATGAATGTGAATTTGAAATATTGCGGATATATCACTAAACAAATATCTGAACAGTCATAAAGTGAAAGGCGGGAATTAATGGTGATCAGTTATGTCTGAAATAATTGCAGGATGTGAACGTTGTGAACGAAAACCGGAGCGAAGATTGCTCCCGTTTGGAGAGCGGTTACCTCCAGGATTACCTGCAAAACTTAAAACATGGCGCATGCGAATATATATGGGTTATTACGAGAATTTAAACGTGATGCAAATTCCCTTTGGACCATGAAGGTTGTCTTTGGACGGTGAGGATGATGTCCTTAGACCATGATGTTCTGGGCCATGAATCGTGTAATAAAGGGATTCGCAGGCCATGAAATGATGTCCTCGGGCCATGAGGATGGTGCCTCTGGACTATGATGCGTTTGAATAATGATGTGCACTTTTGAGAGATCCTCAGGCCATGGAATGGTTATGAGGATGATGCCTTCGTACTATGGCACCTTTGGACAAACTGGCGATGTTTCAACCCATGAAATATAAAGATATGATGCTTGGTCATATGCGAAATGAGACAAGACAAGGCTTAGTCTTGTGTAAGATGAGGGCAGTGCTTAGACCTAGGTGAGTAGAGGATAGTGCTAGGTCTTATATAACGTAATGGAGATAGTATTTAATCTTATGTGAGGAAAAGGAAGTGCTTATCCTTATGCAATTAGGGAGGCAATGTTCAGTCTCGATGCGAAGAAAGGCAGTGCTTAGCCTTATGCAATTAGGGAGGCAATGTTTAGCCTCATGCAATTAAGGAGGCAATGTTTAGCCTCATACAAAGAGGAGACAGTGCTTAGTCTCATGCAGGGAAAGGCAGTGCTTAACCTTATGCGATTAGGGAGGCAATGCTTAGTCTCATGCAAAGAGGAGACAATGCTTAGTCTCATGCAGGGAAAGGCAGTGCTTAGCCTTATGCAATTAGGGAGGCAATGCTTAGCCTCATGCAAAGAGGAGACAGTGCTTAGACTTATGCAATTAGGGAGGCAATGCTTAGCTTCATGTAATGAGGAGACAATGTTTAGTCTCATACAGGGAAAGGCGATGCTTAGCCTTATGCAATTAGGGAGACAATGCTTAGCCTCATGCAAGAATAGGAGACAATGCTTAGTCTCATGCAGGGAAAGGCAATGCTTAGCCTTATGCAAGTATGGAGGTAGAGCTTAACCTCATGCAAATGATGAGAATGCAGTGTGAAAGTAGAGTATTTCTTAGCTGGAGGTGTTTGCGCTAGGTAATTTATCGTCATGAAGGTAGTGACTTGATGTATCTATGGATAATGTTGTCTTATCGTGCCTGCATCCAAAGAAAAATTATGAGTTCTGTGGGAAAGGTTGGTTCGTGCTTTTGTTTTCTTGCTCTATCTTTGCTCCTGCCTTGAGATCCTGTTTGAGTTTCCTTGGGTAACATCTGGCTGTCATAGAAATAAAGTTTTTGAAAAAATATGCATGCATTTGATAAATATAGTTATTTGAAATGTAGTAGTACGCGATATCAAGTAATTTAGATGAATCGATGAATGTGACATATTTTAGAGACATTGCGACCTCCCTGCTTTAGAATTTTGAGGCCCCCCCTCAAAATTCTGCCCCAGTTTAAATGCAATACTTATGGCAATACTTTGGCTATTTCGCATATGACGAAGTTGGCTAGACTTGCTTTAGAATTTTGAGGATCCTCCTCAAAATTCTGCCTCAGTTTCTGATCATGGCAAAGTGAAGATTTTATTAAGATGTGACCAAACCCACAGGGCTGCCTACATATCCCCTCTTAAATGGGAATCAGGTCGAGCGTAGTTCAGTTATATCAAATGAAGAAATGTAAACAATCCTAAACATAGTATCTCTTGACAGCGTCTGAGTTGATAGGTTTTGGCCAAATCTCTCCGTCCATTTATGCAAGTATAAGTGTCCTCCTGTTAATACTCGATGAATCATGTAGGGACCTTGCCAATTGGGTGAAAATTTCCCTTTAGTTTCATCTTGATGCGGGAAATTTCGCTTTAGCACCAACTGCCCCGGTGTGAATTGCCTTGGTCTGACCTTTTTGTTGAAAGCTCTTGCCATTCTATTCTGTTAGAGTTGACTGTGACATACTGCATCCATTCTCCTTCCATCAATGAGGGCCAGTTGTTCATAGCGGCTTTGTACCCATTCTGCGTCGCTGAGCTCAGCTTCTTGTATGATTCTTAGAGAAGAGATTTCTACTTCGGCAGGAATAACCGCTTCTGTACCGTAGACCAATAAGTAGGAAGTTGACCCAGTTTATGTGCGAACCGTGGTACGATATCCAAGCAAAGCAAATGGTAGCTTCTCTTGCCATTGTTTGTAATTATCTACCATTTTCCTTAATATCTTCTTAATGGTTTTGTTGGCGGCTTCTACAGCTTCATTCATTTGCGGCATGTATGCTGTGGAATTCTTATTCTTGCTCTTGAAGGTCTCACACATAGCCTTCATCAGATCACTGTTAAGGTTGGCGGCATTGTCGGTGATGATTGACTCTGGTACTCCGAATCGACGAACAATGCGATCCCGAACAAAATCTGTAGTGACCTTCTTAGTTACAACTTTGTAAGATGTGGCTTCAATCCATTTTGTGAAATAGTCTATGCCCATTTGAAGCAGCGGGTTCGAGCGGACCGATGACGTCCATGCCCCAAGCGGAGAAAGGCCAGGGTGCACTTGTTGCATTGAGTTCATTGGGTGGCACTCGTATCATATCTGCATGTATCTGGCATTGGTGACACTTCTGGACATACTTGATGCAGTTTGTTTCCATGGTCATCCAGAAATACCCTGCTCTTAGTATTTTCTTGGCTAGTACAAAACCATTCATGTGCGGCCCGCAAGTTCCGGCATATATTTCCTCGAGCAATCTAGATGCTTCCTTGGCATCGACATACCGTAGTAAACCCAGGTCAATAGTCCTTTTGTACAAAATTCCTCCGCTTTGAAAGAAGTGGTTGGCTAACCTTCGGAGTGTGCATTTCTGAGTATGATTTGCGCGCTCTGGGTACTCTCTTTTTGCCAAGTATTCTTTGATGTCGTGGAACCATGGATTTCCATCACTTTCTTCTTCAACATGAGCACAATAAGCTGGCTGCTTATGAATTCCTATTAGGATATGATCAATGAAATGCTTGTCTGGGTGTTGTATCATGGAAGATAAAGTGGCCAATGCATCTGCGAACTCATTCTGAACCCTCAGAACATGTTTGAATTCTATCTTCGTGAACCTCTTGATCAGATCTTGTACACAGTATAGATATGGAAATATTTTGGTATTCTTTGTAGCCCATTCTCCTAAAACCTGATGCACCAAAAGATCGAAATCTCCAATCACCAGCAATTCCTGAACATTCATGTCAATGGCTAACCTGAGTCCCAAGATGCAAGCCTCATATTCTGCCATATTGTTGGTACAGGAAAACTTGAGTTTTGCGGATACCGGATAGTGTTGGCCTTTTTCTAACACTAAGACAGCTCCGATACCCACTCCTTTGAAGTTTGTAGCTCCATCGAAGAACATTCTCCAACCATCATATGTTTCGGTGATATCTTCTCCCACAAACGATACCTCATCGTCGGGAAAATACGTTTTTAATGGTTCGTATTCTCCGTCTACAGGATTTTTTGCCAAATGATCCGCGAACGCTTTCCCTTTGATTGCCTTTTGAGTTTCATAAATGATGTCGAACTAACTCAGCAATATCTGCCATTTTGCTAACTTTTATGTAGGCATGGGTTTCTAGAAGATGTATTTCTGCGGATCCATCCTTGATATGAGATATGTGGTGTAGGCACAGAAGTAGTGCCTCAACTTTTGAGCTATCCATGTCAAAGCGCAATAGGTGCGCTCCGAAAAAGAGTATCGTGCTTCATAGGGTGTGAATTTCTTACTCATATAATATATGGCCTGCTCCTTTCTTCCCGTCTCATCGTGTTATCCCAGAACACAACCAAAAGCCCCATCTAGTACGGACAAATAAAGCAGCAAAGGTTTCCCTGGTTCCGGTGGGACCAGAATAGGTGGTTTAGATAAATACTCCTTGATTTTGTCAAAGGCTTTCTGGCATTCTTCAGTCCAGCTTGTTGCAGCTTCTTTCTTTAGCATTTTGAAAATTGGTTCACAAATCACGGTTGATTGTGCTATGAAAAGGCTGATGTAGTTGAGACGCCCTAAGAAGCTTATCACATCTTTCTTATTCTTCAACGGTGGCAAGTCTTGGATAGCTTTGATCTTTGACGGGTTCAATTCAATCCCTCGTCGGCTGGCGATGAATCCTAGCAATTTTCCGGCGGGGACTCCGAAGGCACACTTTGCAGGATTCAGTTTCAGATTATACCTTCGAAGCCGACCAAAGAATTTCCTCAAGTCTGCTGTATGATATGTGTTTCTTATGGATTTGATGATGATGGCATCCACATACATCTCTATTTTCTTGTGTATCATGTTGTGGAAAATGGTTTTCATGACTCTCATGTAAGTGGCTCCAGCATTCTTCAAACCAAACGACATCATTTTATAGCAGTAAATTCGCCATGGTGTGATAAAGGCTGTCTTTTCGGCATCCTCTTCATCCATCCAGATCTGATGATACCCCGCGAAGCAATCCACAAAGGACTGGAGTTCATGCTTGGCACAGTTGTCAATCAGTATGTGTATATTGGGCAATGAGAAATCATCTTTGGGACTCGCCCTGTTTAAATCTCGATAATCAACACACACTCTGACTTTCCCATCTTTCTTCGGAACCGGCACAATATTGGCCAACCAAGTCGGATATTCAACCACTCTAAGAACCTTGGCTTTAATTTTCTTGGTGACCTCTTTTTTTATCTTCAAACTCATATCCGACTTGAATATTTTGAGCTTCTGTTTTACCGGTGGACACATGAGATTTGTAAGTAGCTTGTGAGCCACTATGGATGTGCTCAAACCAGTCATATCATCGTAGGACCATGCAAAGATATCTGCATACTCTTTTAGGAATCATACAAGTTATGAGGGAGTAGATCATAGTGGATAGAAAAGATCTTAGCACAAATTAGAACACATTACATATGCAAGACTATCATTACAGAGATTCAGAATAGAGTGGGAAAGCAAATACATGTCAAATAGAAAATGTAGGCATTTAGGTATTGACACAGTAGACTAATTAACTAGAGAAAGTCTAAGTTATGCCAGGGATTCATCCTAATATCATGAAACAAAATAGTTCAAACATGGTAGGGAAAACAAGTTGAGATAACTGTTCTAAAACCTTAGGCAATCACTAAAGGAGTATAGGATCAAGTGAGCATGCTGAGTGACACAATAGCAGGGAAACAAGTCATAGTTAACAGTGAAGGTCTTAACACAGGTTACTACAGATGTGAGGTATTTATTACAGAGATTCAGGACAAAGAAGGTAAGCATATTCATGAACATTCAGGCCCCAATACACTAGCTAAACGAGCTTAGGAGGGTTCAGATTATCCAAGTTAGACATAGACAATCTCAGAACTAGCAGCATTAGGAGAAGTTAAATGCTAAAGAGATTTAAAATGAGTGTAAAACTAACAGAGTTGTGCATAAAGTAGCCCCGAAACACATTAAGCCATAGATTTCAGAAGCGAGAGCACATGCAAATCAAAGACACATAAAAAATGAAATTGCAAAAGGTCAAGCGACTTACCAGTAAAACGGACAACAATAAAGAACATAAATTCCACAAGAACCCAGAATCTCAATGTGTCAAAGTTCCCAAGAGCTTCGGAAGAACCCCGGGCAATGCTCACACCAAGAGAAAGTTCGAATAATAGAATCTCAATGGCCTTGGCTTTCAGCCGGCCAAAAACAAAGTACAAAATAAAAGAATGAGGGAATCACAGAACAAAGCTCTAATTTTTAGTGAAAGTATATCAATCTAGCTCCCTCTCAAATGGGAATGGGGAGGGGTTTATATAGTGACAGAAATCGAATAAGTAAATAAGGAAACACTGTAAAATCAAACATAAATAAGAAGTAATAACATGTAGAATCAATAAAAATCGGATTAGGAAAAAAATAGGTAAACCCTAATTAACAAAAATTGAAAATTGGCCGGATATCTTGGCTAATCGGACCCATATAGGTTGGTCATGATGTATATAGACTACATACTGTCCAGATTCAAGCGATTGAAGTTGAATGGTCGAATTCTAAGAGATAATACTTGCCATGTTTAGGCAAGTACTAGGTGATACCATAATTTTGTAGAAAATAACAAGATAACACACCAAAGGTAAGGAAATCATGGAGAGAATCCATGGTCGAGACGGATTTGGAAAGATTTGGGAGGGCGGCTAGGGTTTCTGTGGAGAGGAGAAGAGAGAATTTTAGGGCGGTGGGTTAAAGAGAATGAGAGGATTAGGGTTGGGGTGGGTAATTAAAATGAGGGGAATAAATGAGGGTCGTTGATCTTGAAAGATCAACGGCTGAGATTTAAAATGAATGGGGCAGATTAATTAAAACGGGTACCGACCGGGTCTTGTAAAGGGGCTGTTTGACTTTGGGCTGGGGTTACTAGGCTAAGGTGTTGGGCCATTTTTTAGTCCAAAAATTGGTTTAAAAATTGGGCCAGCCTTTTAAACACACATAATTTATCAAAATAATTTATAAAAATAATTAGTAAATGAATAAAAATATTTTATGTACTAAAATGATTTAAAATAATAATTTAGCATTATAAAAATATAAAAATGCGATTTTGACGCCAATAATATAAATAAGGAGCATTTGTATATGAATATAGGCTATTATTGCAAGATTGTGCAAATAGCTTTAAAATGCTAATGTAATTATATATAAACAATGAAGTGAAAATATTCCGAGACATATATGAGGATACAAAATAGTAATTTTGGATGATTAAGTCATCACAAATAATTCAAAGGGATAATTACTAAATATTTATGTAATTTAAATGCAAGAAAATTAATTTTAAAGCTCTAAATATTATGAAAAATTATAAAAATGCTTGTATAGATTTGTAATCTAAATAATGATGCAAAAATAATGTTTTGAAGGTATATATATTATTAAAAAAATATAAGGGCAAAATTGGGTGTCAACAAACATAACTCGTTTGTCTAGACTGCGCCGTGCGAAGCCGCTCCTGAATCAATTTAACCTTCTCCAAAGCATCTTGAACTAAGTCAGTACCCAATAGCCTAGCCTCACCCAGCTCAAACTAACCCATCGGAGATCGACACCGTCTCCCATATAAATCGTCATACGGAGCCATCTGAATACTTGATTGGTAGCTGTTATTGTAAGCAACTCTGCCAGTAGCAGAAACTGATCCCAAGAACCCCCAAAATCAATGACACAAGAGCGTAACATATCCTCCAATATTTGAATAGTGCGCTCGGACTATCCGTCCGTCTGAGGGTGAAATACTGTACTCAACTGAACCTGTGTGCCCAATTCTCGCTGCACCGCTCTCCAGAACTGTGATGTAAACTGCGTGCCCCGATCTGAAATGATGGACACTGGCACACCGTGTAGGCAAAAAATCTCGTGGATATAAATCTCAGTCAACCGCTCCGAAGAATAAGTAGTACCAACTGGAATAAAATGTGCGGACTTGGTCAATCGATCCACAATCACCCAAACAACATCAAACTTCCTCAAAGTCCATGGGAGTCGGAGCCCAACTATGAAGTCCATGGTAATATGCTCTCATTTCCACTCCATAATTTCAAGTCTCTGAAGTAATCCGCCCAGTCTCTGATGTTCATACTTCACCTGTTGACAATTTAAACATCGAGCTACAAACCCAACTATATCTTTTTTCATTCTCCTCCACCAATAGTGCTGCCTCAAATCCTAATACATCTTCGCGGCACCTGGATGAATGGAGTACCACGAACTGTGAGCCTCCTGGAGAATCAACTCACGCAAACCATCTATATTAGGCACACATAGCCTGACCCGCATCCGTAATACACCATCATCTCTAATAGTGACTTCCTTGGCATCACCGTGCTGAACCGTGTCCTTAAGGACAAGCAGATGAGGATCATCATACTGGCACTCTCTGATGCGATCATATAAAGAAGACCGAAAAACCACACAAGCCAAAACTCGACTCAGTTCGTAAATATCCAATCTAATAAACTGGTTAGCCAAGGCCTGAACATCCAAGGCTAAAGGCCTCTCTGCTACCGGTAAGTATTCTAAGCTGCCCAAACTCTCCGTCTTACGACTCAAGGCATCGGCCACCACATTGGCTTTCTGGAATGATAGAGAATGGTGATATCATAATCCTTAAGCAACTCTAACCACCTTCGCTACCGCAAATTAAGATCCTTCTGTTTAACCAGATGTTGTAGACTCCAATGATCGGTATAAACCTCACAATGGACACCGTACAAATAATGTCGCCAAATCTTCAAGGCATGAACAATAGCTGCTAACAGTCATGGACCGGATAATTCTTCTCATGTACCTTTAACTATATGGATGCATAGGCAATCACCCTACCATCTTGCATCAGCACTGCGCCGAGACCAATACGCGATGCATCACAATACACAATATAAGATCATGAACTTGTAGGCAACATCAATACTGGGGCTGTAGTCAAAGTCGTCTTGAGCTTCTGAAAACTCTCTTCACACTCATCCGACCACCTGAACGGAGCACCTTTCTAGGTCAATTTAGTCATAGGAGATGCAATAGACGAGAAACCCTCCACGAAGCGACGATAATAACCGGCCAAGCCGAGAAAACTCTGAATCTCAGTAATTGAAGATAGTTTGGGCCAGCTCTGAACTGCCTCTATCTTCTATGGATCCACCTTAATCCCTTCAATGGACACTATGTGTCCCAAGAATGCCACCGAACTAAGCCAGAACTCACACTCAGAGAATTTGGCATATAGTTTCTCCTCTCTCAGCCTCTGTAATACAATACCCAAGTGTTGTGCATGCTCCTTCTGGCTACGTGAGTACACCAGGATATTATCAATAAATACCACGACAAATGAGTCAAGATACGGCTGGAATATGCTATTCATCAGGTGCACAAATGCTGATGGGGAATTGGTTAGCCCAAATGACATCACAAGAAATTCATAGTGACCATAACAAGTTCTGAATGCCGTCTTTAGAATATCTGAATCCCGAATTTTGAACTAGTTCTACCTAGATCTCAAATCAATTTTGGAGAATACCCTCGCTCCCTGAAGTTGGTCAAATAAATCATCAATACGCAACAAGGGATATTTATTCTTGATTGTAACTTTGTTCAACTATCTGTAATCGATACACATCCACATAGTACCATCTTTCTTTTTCACAAACAGAACTGGTGCATCCCAAGGCGACACACTAGGCCTAATAAACCCCTTATCAAGAAGCTCCTGAAGTTTCTCTTTCAATTCTTTTAACTCAGCTGGTGCCACGCGATACCAAAATCAATATCCCTGTCGGGCGGCATGCCCGGCAGGTCTGCAGGAAATACATCTGAAAAGTCTCTCACTACCGGTACTGAATCAATAGTAGGAGTATCTACATCAACATCTCTCACAAAATCCAAATATAAAAAACACCCCTTCCCAATCATACGTTGGGCTTTCAAATAAGAAATTACCCTGCTGGGAACATGATCTAGAGAACCTCTCCATTCGACCTTTGGCAACCCCGGCATCGCCAATGTCACAGTTTTTGCATGACAATCCAGAATAGCATGACATGGAGACAATCAATCCATACCCAGGATTACATCGTAATCAACCATACCGAGTAATAAGAGATCAACTCTAGTCTCCAGTCCCCCAATAGTTACCACACAAGACCTATATATATGGTCCACAATAATAGTATCGCCCATCGGTGTAGATACACGGACAAGTAAAACTAAGGGCTCACGGGGCATATCCGAATAATGAGTAAAGTACGATGATACATACGAATAAGTAGAACCAGGGGTCAATTAATATAGAAGCTTCCCTGTAGCACAATGAGACAATACCTGTGATCACTGCATCTGAGGCAATAGCATCTGGCCTGGCAGGAAAAGCATAGAATCGGGCCTGACTACCACCTGATCGGCCTCCCCCTCTTGGGCAACCCCTAGCTGGTTGACCCCCACCCCGAGCTGGCTGGGCGGGTGGTGAAACAAATGGTACTGAAGTCAAAGTTTGACTCATCTACTGTACTGGACCTCCTGAGCGACGAGGACACTGCCTCCACATATGCCCAAATTCCCCGCACTCAAAGCAGCTCCCCGATACTGGTGGTGGTGCTGACTGAATCGGGTCCCGAGAACCAGAATAACTGCTAGAAGCACCCGGTGCAAATAAACCCTGAACTGAAGGGGCACGGGACGAACTCTAGGCTGGGAGGGAACTGAGAGATGACTGGCCCTGATAAGAACTATATGAACCATGGCCGGATGATGCACCACGGTGAACTGGACGACTCATCTGAGCATGTCTGTAAGAACGACCCCTACCGCGGTAAAACTGACCCCCTGAAGGAACACCGCTACGGAGAATTCCTGCTATGTAAGTGGTACTGTACCGACCAGCCTGCGCCTCTCATAGGCCTCCCACCATCTGAAGGTAGCCCTAGAAAACTGAAAAGTAGTGAACGAGACCCCACTGGTCACCAAAATACCCGTCGTCCGAAGCATCTGTTGGAACTTATCCAGAAAACCCTGAGCATCTTGTGACTCAGCATCTTCTCTGCTCATCATCTGCTATAACAGGGACTACCGGGGCCTGAGCACCTGCAACTGGCTAGGCTGGTAGTGCCCCCAACATCTGAAGTCCCTGTACTACCTGATCTGGAGTACGGGAAACAGGGGTATGAGTACCTCCCCCGTCCTGCTAAGTGGCAGGTGCGGCCATAGCCGAAACCACCTGAGCAAGGCCAGTGCAAATTGTCAGTATCTGGGCCAAAGTCTCCTGAAGGCCTGGAATCTCAATGGACACAGCAAGTACCTAGCTGGTCCTGTCGGCTCTGCTATATCTGGAATCTGCTCCTAAGCTGGAGCAACTGGTGGTACAACAAGTGTTGGTCCAACTGTGGTATGAGCTATACCTCGACCTCTACCACGGTCCCGGCCTCTCGCGGCCCTAAATGGTGGCATTGGTGGATGACCGTCTGATCCGGTAGTACATGTTCTCACCATCTATGAGAGAATAGAATAATAGAAATTTAGTTTTCCGGAATCAACAAGTTCGCATGATAGAATACAAGAAAATGAAATTTTCCTAAGGGTCCGGCACCCTCTAGAATATAAGTACAGACGTCTCCGTACCGATCCGCATGACTCTACTAAACTTGCTCATGACTCGTGAGACCTATGTAACCTAGGCTCTGATACCAACTTGTCACGACCCGAAATCTTGCCCGTCGTGATGGTGCCTATCTCAATACTAGGCAAGCCGATAACATCAATAACCCATAATTTCTTTTAAATACTGAAAACATAATAATTAATTTAAGGGGAAAACTCCCACCAATACTGAATATAAATTTACTCCCAAAATTCGGTGTCACTGAGTACACGAGCATCTATACATTACAAGTCTGGAAAAACCCGATCTATAATAATCTGAGACCAAATACAATAAACAAAAGGATAGGGAAGGAGAGACAAGGTCTACGAAACATAACAGCTACCTCTGAATCTTCGGAAAATTAACTGTGTGAAAGAATCAACACCCACTGTGTCCGGGATCACCTGGATCTGCACACGAAGTGCATGGTGTAGTATGAGTACAACCAACTCAGTAAGTAACAATAATAAATAAGGAACTGAAAGTAGTGACGAGCTTCACAGCTAAGTCCAAATATAAAAATTTTTAATATAAAAGGGTAGGCATGCTCTCAAGTTCAACATTTAAAATTCCACAATAATTTCATATCAACTTTGACTGAAACAGAAGAAAATGTTTTTTTTTAAATTTTGTTCCAAAACAGTTATATATGATAGCTGAAATGCAGTAACAATGAAATCAATGTATCCCCTCAGAGTAACAGTCACTCAGTCCTCCCATTCACTCCAACCTCACAGTCACTCATTTCTCACAGTCACTCATTCCTCACAGTCACTCATTTCTCATTATCACTCAGCACTCGGCACTCGCACTCAGTAGGTACCTGCGCTCACTTGGGGTGTGTACAGACTCCGGAGGGGCTCCTTCAGCTCAAGCGCTATATCAAACCAATCATGGCATATAATAATGAAATATGCTACGGCGTGCAACCCGATCCCATAAATATCCTCACAATTAGGCCCTCGGCCTTACTCAGTCATCAACCTCTCTAGTCTCTCGGGCTCAAGATGTCATGAAAATCGGCCCAAAAATGATAATATGATGCATCAATAAATAGCATCAGAGACAGAGATATGATATGAAATGAATTAACATGACTGAGTGTGAAATTACAATTTGAACATATAATTCAACCACAAAAATGACTCCAATGGGTACCAATAATAACAACATATATCTAAGCATGATTTTTAATACGAGTCTCAGCCCAATTTTCTCTAACACGTAGAGAATGTATGGATATTAACAGATTATTCAACTACACAATTTCATGGAATTTGACCAAGTCATAATTCCTAAGGTGCACGCCCACACGCCCGTCACCTAGCATGTGCGTCACCTCAAAACCAATCACACAACACATAATCCGGGGTTTCATACCCTCAGGATAAAATTTAGAACTGTTACTTACCTCAAACCGTGTAATTCTTTACTCCGCTATACCTTTGCCTCATTAATTGGCCTCCAAACGCCTCGAATCTAGCCATAAATAATTCGATTCAGTCAATAAAATTTATTGGAATTAATTCCATAAGAAAATATTAATTTTTCATCAAAATTCGAAATTTAGCTCAAAAATCGCCCATGGGGCCCACGTCTCGGAACCCGACAAAATTACAAAATCCGAAAGCCCATTCAATCACGAGTCTAACCATACCAATTTTATCAAAATTCGACCTCAACTCGACCCTCAAATCCTCAAATTAAGCCAAGAGGGTTTTCTAAAATTTTCAACTTAATTCACCCATTAAATGTTAAAAACAACCATGGATTCGGGTAATTTGACCAATAATGAGTTAAGAACACTTACCCCGTTGTTTTCCTTGAAAAACTCCCAAAATTCGTCTCTTCCCGAGCTCCAATTCGTCAAAAATGGAAAAATGTGACGAAGTCTCATTTTCAGAACTTAAACTTTCTGTCCAGTCCTCTCCTCTTCGCGAACGCGATAGGTCCCTCGCATTCGCGAAGCACAAAATCGTGTTGCCCAACATTGCTCTTCACGAATGCGATGCTTTACCGAGCTCCCCTTCGCGAACGCGAAGGCAAAAACCCATCCCCACTTTTTTTCCCTTCGCGAACGCGATGAGCAACCTCGCCTGACCCCAACTCCTCTTCGCGAACGCGAAGGGCAAATCCTTTCTGCCTCAAATTCCCCTTCGCGAACGCGAAGAAGGAAACCAGAAAAATACACCAGCAGTGTTCAGCCACCAAGCCAAGTCCAAAAATGATCTGTCACCCATCCGAAACTCACCCGAGGCCCCCGGACCTTAACCAAACATACCATCAAGTCCCATAACATCATACGAACTTAGTCGAACCCTCAAATCACCTCAAACAATGCTAAAACCACGAATCATACCCCAATTCAAGCCTAATGAACTTTGAAATTTCAAGTTTTCACAAACGACGCTGGAACCTATCAAATCAAGTCCGATTGAGCTCAAATTTTGCACACAGGTCATAAATGACATAACGGACCTATTAAAAGTTTTAGAATCGGATTTCGACCCCGATATCAAAAAGTCAACTCCCCTGGTCAAACTTCCCAAAAAATTGACTTACGTCATTTCAAGCATAATTCCACTATGAACCTCCAAATAATTTTTCGGACACACTCCTAAGTCCAAAATCACCATACGGAGCTACCGGAATCATCAGAATTAAATTCTGAGGTCGTTTACACATAAGTAAGTATCCGGTTAACTTTTCCAACTTAAGTTTTCAATTATGAGACTAAGTGTCTCATTTCACTCCGAAATCCTTTCGAACCCGAACCAACTAACCCTGTAAGTCATAAAACAACTGTAAAGCATAAATTGAACAGTAAATGGGGGAACGAGATTGTAATACTCAAAATAATTTGCCGGATCGTTACACTAAACTTTAAAGAATTTGTAATGCTATTCTTTAAATGGGATCCTAATGCACTTCCCCCGCGCGCGGCATTCATATATAGGGATTGTTTTAGCTCAATAAATTTATTTTGTGCCTCATATAACTATATTTGTTTTTGCTTCACAATTTTATGGTCCAAAATTTTGTGGACCCAAGATATGGGCACAAATTGTGAAATAAATCACTCTCGTTCAGGTATTTCATCTTTATTTTTTTTATTGACTTTCGGCAAACGCGCAGAAGTTATGCTTCTGAATGCTGAATAGCAGATTATTTAAACCCCAATTTTTCTTCTTGAAGAAGTTCGAAAGGCGGGTGGCATTTGTATTTTACATTGAAATTCCAGTTTAGATTTGTGCAAGTATACTACAATGGTAGGTAAGAACTTCTCTATCTCCAATTGGTTAAATAATTGCGTACTAAACGTGTGAGTGTATTTTAGGAGTATGTAGACCAAAATAGATGCCGAGAACTGGCCAAGTCATCATCTTTTTACCGCAGGATATATTCAGAGGTATGCAAACAGTCAACTCTGAAGAATAAAGAGTGCTTTCTTTATTGCTTTAGTTTGTTTTTTGGAATGAATTTAGTTACGTTGACATCATGTTCAGCTTTTGCACTATCAAAGAGAAGCCTTTTAATAGATCATTTTTTCTCCGATATGTTTTGCATTAATTGTGGTGTGTTCTTCTAGAAAAATGTCAAAGAGATCCTAATGGTGTGTTTGGCATTACAGAAAATGTTTTCCTAGAAGAGAAAATATTAGTATTCAAAGAGCTTATATTTAATCTAGGCAAACATGATGGGGGTGGGGATGAACTATGTTGTTCGGACTCTTCGAAAATATCGTCGGGATGTGCAGCAACATTTTTGGAGAATCCGCGCAATACGGTTGAGGTGAGGGAGGAGGTTGGGGCTGGTGT